>JARYGA010058618.1:0-45752 GCA_030545235.1 Helianthus tuberosus | reverse complement strand
CATTATAGGGACACATGGTCACATCTGGGATCAGTCCTAAACTTAGTTGTAAGGATCTCATGCAATTTTGTTCACTATATAAAGACTTGAAGTTGCAACTTGGGACTTGCTCATTCAAGCTCACTTGAAGGTTTTTTCTGGAGCTTCTCTGGACTTCAAAAAGTGTCCTTAGGATCCAAAATCGTGCTTAGGACCTTTGTAAGTGTCCTTAACTTCCTAAATTCAGTTTTAATTAGTTTAATGACCATAAGTCAAACTTATCGTAATTAAAGTTTGACTTCGTGATTAATCACTAATGGTCCAGTCATTAGTTAAATTAAGAGTAGCTTTGAGTTGGTAATTATGTGGGTAATAAACCCTTAAAAGGGCACCCTCTGATTCCCACTCTAACTAAGTCAATTGTCGGGCCAAACTTAATCTTAAAAAGTCAACTTTATTATCATTTGGAAAGAGATAAAAAACATTTGGAAAGAGATAAAAAACAATGTGATGCTTATGCCTAATAATTTAGTGTACATGGAGCACATTTTGATAAACAAAAGGGATAAACTTGTACCTGCTTGTCTATTTCTTTTAGCATGAGTAGATCTGGATGTGGTTAAATGCGTTCGCAATGGCCGTTCGAATAGCTCAAATTTATTATCATCGTAATGGCCGTCTGAATAGCTCAAATTTATTATCAAACAGGTTGCTACTAACAAAAACGTTAAACGGATGCACACATGTGAGTATTTGTATATGCACTTCGACACCCATAACAAAACTCAAGCACACGTCTTTAAGCTGGTAGGTTTGGCGGCATTCACCAGTTTGTCAGTTTCTGTAGTATGTTGTTGGCTTGGAGTTTTTGTTGTTTTGTTCTTTTATTATCCTTGTTTTCCGTCTCGCAAGTTGCCAAATACACAGACATTGGATTAGCCGTACATGTCAGGGGCACTTTTAGATAACATACTTACAGACAAAAAAAAACCAAAAATATAAATGAAATAATAATAGCTGTACATGTTAAAAAAAGAAAGATATTCAGACCAGTTGACCAGAAGCCATCGCCTCCTCGAGTAGTGGTCTTGTGTTTGAGCGCTCAAGAGGATGCTTGTTGTCTTGATTGTATATGGCCACACTCGGAATAAAAATACCTGAAACAAACGGAAATGAAGCATTGGCATCCATCAATCAATCAATAATTTATCTGTTATAAACCAATTTCGAGCTGCCAAGGGCCAAAAATAGTATTGAAGCTAGGATCAAGGCAGACGCCCTCCAATTGTTAATTCTTTCATGCATTACTCCAACAATAGGAGACAAAGGCACGTCATCAAACATATGAATTGAGACCGTGGACATAGCCATACATAATGGCAACACTTATACAGCAAGCAATGATGATATCTCATCTCATTTTTCTAATTTTGTGCATAAGCACAATAGCTCGCGTAGATACACAAAGGGCTGCCGTACGCCGTCCTCAAGTTTGTATCAGCTTTATTATCATAGTCATTAAGCACGACTAAAAATGAAGCTAGACACAAAGGTGTAGTGTTTCTCATATAGGTGTAACCGCGGTATCACAAGTCTGGCTACACTTGCAAGACATTGCTGGATACGTATCCGATATCCTAAATTTAGCTCTTAAATCTATAGGTATGCACTTAAAAAAACTAAATGATTTCCGTGTGGTTTTGCTAGATCCAAAAGAGGTTATACAGATTTACCCCTTGCTATCTGGATGCGAATAGCATAGAAGATTTGCCCTCTGTCGGTCGAGCCGGAGGGTTAACTGATGTGGGCTTGACGTATATCGGTCAAAGCAGTAAAAATATAAGATAGATGCTGGTAGGTTGTCTTGGGGAATCTGAGAGTACACCATAAACTTACATCATTAATTTTATCATAAAACATATACTTTAACAAAAAGTAAAAAACTTACGCCTTTTGGAATTTAGGATCTTTGAATATTCCATATCCAATGTCATTCACCAAAGCTTACAAGCAAAGAAGTAACAGGTGGGTATCTTCAGCATAAATATTATAAATTTTCTTTTACACACCTAGTTTGGTATATTAATTTACACTCAGCATCAGTTTTACAAATCCTACCCATTCATAACAATTTTCGAATTGAACTACACGATCACATTATGAAATTCATCTCCACCCAAGCAGGAGCCGAAGAAGAACACTCAAAGTTAAAAACACTAACCTAAATGTAACTGAAATTAGAAACCTAGTTTGTTGAATTGAAGCGTACCTTTTGGGGGCCTAATCTCAGACGGAAATCATTGCTTGGGTTGTGGAGCCTTGATCTCAGACGGAAACCATCGCTTGGGTTGTGGTTGACGAAGTACACAATGCGGCGACTTATCAATTTGGCGGTGGTGTCTCGCCGACATCGATTTGGGCAGAGCGGGAATTAGGTGTCGTTGGTTTGAGCCAGAGTGTGGTTGATCGTTGGTATTAACTGGACGATCGGTGTTGAAGCCGACGGAGCGGGGTTTGAGCCAGAGCAGTGGTGATTGGTGTGGAAGAGCGGTGTCGATGCCCTAAGTATGAATGGCGTTTGACAGCTCCTACAATCTACACCGGCGGTGTAGATTATCCGTCACCATCATGAGATTCCTTGTGTTTGAGCGCTCAAGAGGATGCTTGTTGTCTTGATTCAGACCAGTTGACCAGTTCAGTGTACTAAGTTACAACTGATCATGCCTCTATTTATTTTTCTTATAATCCGTATTTAAATTCAGTCATGAATCATGTCCTTTCACACACCTCACTACCCACCCGAAATACCCACCCATCACCCGAAATACCCACCCAAGGTTAAATCTTTTACCATCCACCAATTTAATGTTGCCTGCTAACACATTCTTTTAATGCTATTATATTAAAGAAGCATTATCAAAGAAAGGATTGTTCAAGCATTAGAAACGAAAGGAGAAATTGTTTACATAAATCCATTCATCTCTCATTTTGTTTGGAACAGTTAAGAGTTAAATGCCATTTTAGTCTCTGTGGTTTGGACCATTTTGCCAGTTTAGTCCAAAGGTTTCATTTTTAACCTGTGGGTCCAAAAAGGTTTCACAATTGCCATTTTAGTCCACTGGGTTAACTTCATCCATTTTTTCTGTTAACCAGACGGCCATTTCGGTCATTTTATATGGCTGAATTGCCGTTTTAGTTAACAGAATTACATACAAAATGACCAAATTGGCCTTCTCGTCAACAGAAAAAATGGATGAAGTTAACCAAGTGGACTAAAATGGCAACTGTGAAACCTTTTTGGACCCACAGGTTAAAAATGAAACATTTGGACTAAACTGGCAAAATAGCCCAAACCACAAGGACTAAAATGGCATTTAACTCGAACAGTTAATGTCTAATCTAAAAACAAAGAATCGATTACATGATTTCATACAATAAAAGAATCCTTTTTTGCTGGAAACATGCCTAATCTCAGTCGAAAATCATCAACCATACCTACAATCAAAGTAAAGAAACCGTACTAGCGAAGGACACCGAACCAGCGAAGAAGCAAGCCTAGGAACACCAGGTATTGATCAATTGAAACCCAAATTTTGCGAAATTATAAATCCGTTGTAGATAGAAGGTTCTGGTTGTAGTTTTTGGTTTGTCACATATGAACTATTAAACCCTAGTTACTAAGGACCAAAACTGCTATATTGAGTCACAACATCTTCAACCATTTCCCGGAGTTTATTTAATGTCGCCGGAGATCAGGCCTGATACTCCACCAACAACCACCATACCAATCACCGGAACCACCGTCGTCTTCATTGCCGGTAACCCATATCATCACCGTCGTCAGCGATACCGGTGGCCGATGGAGTGTGGTCGGATTACTCTCTCTCTTGATTCTCTTTCTCCCGATCTCTCTCTATCTAGACTTGTGCGAGAAGATGGTTGGGGATTTTCTTATGACTGAGGATTTTTTTGGGGAAGAAGGAGACATTGGTGAACTACGGTGTAGATGAGTCAAATTTTTTTGAAAAGCACCCAAAGCCAAATGTACAAGTGTTATTGCACCAAAAAGTTGCTTCTTTATAATGGTTTAATTAGCAATGTAGAACCCATGCAACCTGTTTTATCATCAATATAACTTGGTAATTAATGTAAGAACATATCTAAACATGTTCAACCCGACAATTTTTAGTTTAGGCCCGGTTCGGAACCGAAAGTCGCATAATTTGACTTTTGCTTTGACTTTCAGTTCTGACCCGTTTAAGCATGTTTTAGAAATGCCTTAGTGCCTTATTTGGACCAGGTTTCATGTTAGTATAACCCTCTGTGATTATACAACTTGATTCAATAAATATCCGATTCATATGCATGTTTCCGTTTATTGCCTATATGTTGACTATTATGCCCATATGACCTTAAAACGTGATTTTTGAAAATGTAAAAGAATAGAAACCTTAGTTACTGATTATTAGACTTGTCCCTAAAATTTGACATCAGTTTGAGGTCTAGATTAGGAGTTATGCTCGTTAGCGTAAATGAAAAGCTTTTTATTAATTAAACGGCGTAATTAGCATACAGCCTATCTAAACCCAATTTTTAATATAAAACTTTTTACCCAATGATGTAATATAATATTTTGGGATTTTTGAAGATTTTTATTTAATTTTAGGCTGAGCATAACATAGAGTTCTAAGCTAAATTCGGTAATTGCCGGTTTTGCCCTTTTAGGCTATAAAATGAGTGTTACAAATTATTTTGATACCAAACCTTTTTCTACTAATCTAATATGATAAATAAATCATTTTGAGCTTTCTGGAATAATAAAAATATCAGCTTTCCATTAAAAACCCGAAAATAGCTCAAAATCGCCTTTTTAAGCGTTTTTTAACGCATAATATGTATTAAAACTATTTTAAACATATAAGGTTTGATTCCTACTGATAATTTCAGTAAATTTTTATATATTTACAGTAAGCAAGAGTTTTAAACTCAGATTTCCAGTTTTGACCTTTTAGGCCTTTGTGAAATTACCAAAATACCCCTAAGATGCATAGTTTGGTTATAAATGATAAAATTCACATATAGGTAATACCCTACTGTTATACCTTATAAAAAATAAGTATTTTTGCTGATTATATCAGACCAATAAGTCATATTATTATTTAAACTCTTTTATTACCTTTAAAATGACCAAAATGCCCCTACGGGGCATAGTTTGAGTTTAAATTCGTTTTGGGTATAATAGAAGATATCTTACTGATGTCACAACATATTTAAGGTATATTAACTTAGGAAACCTGTATATGACTCATATGGATACCCGTTACGCATCTTGCACATTCGGTTCGGTTTATGTAACTAGTTTGCAT
Source organism: Helianthus tuberosus (assembly GCA_030545235.1). NCBI lineage: Eukaryota > Viridiplantae > Streptophyta > Magnoliopsida > Asterales > Asteraceae > Helianthus > Helianthus tuberosus. The sequence goes on along the minus strand of JARYGA010058618.1, from coordinate 40,407 downwards.
AAATTGACCAAAACGGGTCAAACCTTTTCATTTTTGTCTCAAAATCCCGAATGTGTTTAGTTTACCCATATTATACAAGTCTTCAAACTTGTCGGGTCTAAATCACATTCTATTCCAGTCTTCGCTTAATCGTGCGTTTGAACCGTATCTTCCTTTAAAACTAACCGGTCTAAGTTTAGGCTTAATTAAAGACCCGTTAGGAATCTAATAGGTTATTATAAACCTTTGTTCCAGACTAGGAGACCCGGTAAAAGCTACTTGCATTGCTGTTTGTGATTATTACTTGCACAGGTAAATACTTTTAACTTATTTTCCCTATACGGGCTTGGGGTACGGTATATAAAATACCGCTTGGTCGGGCATTGAATCTTTAATTGTATGAAGGTTAAATCATTGAAATGTCCCGTTTAAATTGTTTTGTTTGCTTAAAGCCTTTGGGGGGTTAATGACCATGTCCCGGATATCCTTGGCATCATTCATGAAATGGCCACGACCTAAGCACGGGGTGTAGGCGTACACCTGGCAGATGCATACGTAAAAACTGGTAACCCACCTAAAGGAAACAACCTTGTGAGCATTATACCTGTGGTGTGTCTATTAATCTTTAACCCGGTATACAGATCGGGCTACTGAACGTATAACAAACATGTAATTCTTTTACAAGTTTATATATAAATAATTATCCCAAGTTATAAAAAGTTTTATGCCATGTGCATTCAAATCAATTTTTTTTAAACCTTTTCAAAATGAGTCAGTTAATTGTATTTACCAGTGTAAACTAAACGTATTTCCCCAAAAAGGTTAAGTGCAGGTACTACTCGAAATAGGTTGGCCTCTCCTTAGCATCAATAAGAGTCTCGCAAGCTTGGGATGCATTTAAGTCTGATGAACTATGTTTCTTTTTTTATTTGATCCGCCTGTGGATCTGTTTCAACTATTATTGTGATACTTAATATTACAATTTTATTCGGTTGAAATAAATCTATCCTTTGCTTCCGCCGTGCATCTAAAATTGTGTTGTTTGACTATGATGATATCAACTACGTCACGATACTCCCCACCGGGCCCACCGGTAATACATGGAAATATCAGGGTGTGACAGGTTGGTATCAGAGCCAACACTGAGTGAATTAAACACTAGCCTTTTTGTGTTTAATCTCAGTTACACAGTTGCACATTCCTCGATTCTCGAGTCTAGACAAAGAACTTAGGATTTATCCAAATTTGTTTTATTTCTAACTTTGTCTTTTATATTTTCTTGTTGTATCCTTTGTTTGTTTTGTCAGGTTGAACAAAATGCCACCAAGAATGAGAGGGAGAGGAAGAGGCAAGGGGCCACTCATCGCCCCGAATGATCATGAGGCCGGGCCTTCGCATCGGCGAACACCATCAGATTCGCATAACCGGAGTCCTCAAGATGACTGGAGGACCTATATTGAACCAGCAAGGCGCTCAGTTTCGCTGAGCTCCTCCCCTTCTTTTCAGCACCCTTTTGGGCCTCATTCTGAAAATGAGCCCCATAATTCCCACCAATCTTACATTCCTCTCCAGGGTCACAACTCACCTTTTGATGACCCAATGCCCTTTTTCCAGAGCCGGTTCAACCCGGCAAACTACCTTGGAGAACCAGTGGGTTTTAACCCACTAGGACCCGAAGACCATTTCTCGGGTGATCATGCAATGGACATAGACGAGGACACCGATCCTGCAGAGCCACCGTCCTGAACCCCTAACCACCCCATCAAAATTTCGGATGGGTCACCTTTTGTGGGATCACCTTATAATGGTCCCGACAGCTATGAAGAAAGGTTCCGACAGATTGACTGGGTGTTTACACCCAGTTACCACAACTCACCACAGCAGCAGCCGCAGCAGGATCCCTCCGAGGATTCTCGTTTTGTCGCGGTCACTCCACCACCACCACCAGTTCAGCAACAGCCTCCGGAGCCGCCGAGGCGAAGAAGATCGAACGCACGGATGTCCGTGCGAGGAGGAGTACGTATCAGCACCCCTCAACCTTCGAGTGGTAGCCGCTACTCGCCACTCCATGAAGAACCGCAGATGGGAGGGTCTTCAAACCCCGTCTCGGAAGTAAACTCTGCGCCTATCGCGCCACCACCATTGGGCTTTGGCGACCCTATACTCACATACACCGGTGCGGCGGCGTATAATCCCTTTGAGCAGCCGATCCACACCAACTACAACTATGCCGAGGCCGACCCTTACTTGGTAGCTGCGAACTACAATGCTCTCCATCCGGAAGGACCCTATGGAGGTCCCTGGACGACGGGATACCCGACCTATGGGTACCTACCATATGGGTATCAACAACCGCCGCCTCCTCAACCTCCGTTCTATCAGCAACCCCCGCAGCCGCCTGTGATGTCACCACCACAGCATCAAGAAATTCTTCAAAGAATAAATGAGGTGCGACAGGAAGTGCAAGAGGACCGAAGGCAAAACAGAGGGATGTTCAAGGGTCTGGTGAACTTAATCAAGGGAAAAAGCAAGAAGGATCATTAAATCCTTTATTTGTTTGTTTACTTTAGTGTTGTAATCATGTCCCTGCGTGGACATTTGTTTTTGTATTCTGCCCCTGCGTGGGCATGTCTTTCTGTTGACCCCTGCGTGGGTATGTTTGTTAGTTTAGCCCCTGCGCGGGCGTGTTATTTCTATAAAAGTCCCGTTTAGGGCAAACATGTACTTGGTTAAATTTAATTGGAATGGTAAGCTTAAATTTCATTTTTAAATTATATGCATAAATATAAAATGTAAAATAAATGAAAAATAATATCCATTTTATAAAACATACCATTTTAATAAAATAATAAGAAGTAAAACCTAGCCACATGTCATTCTAAATATGGCCAAGATGGTAAAATCTATTTAAGGGATTCAAATCCTTGTTAACATCTTTAAACATGTTAACATTCCTGACAAAATGTGATTCGATAAAATCGCATAAGTCATCCTTATATTAGATTTTTTTTCTTTTCTCTAAATTTCTTTTATTATATTAAATACCCAATAGGAATTTAATGCCTACGGGCAATACTCATTGTTATATAAGACAAAAGACAGTCGTGGTCCTCGACCCCCTGTTAAGAGGAGGTAATAAATTATGATTAAAACCTCAATACCATGACCCTATAAGATCATGATTAAAGATTTAAAACCGTCCACGTGACTAGGCCTTTTTGCCATTAATATATTTTAAATTCTAACTAGGGATTATTATAAATTCCTGATTATATATATGCCTAACAAATTAATCAAAATAGTTCTTAAGTACCATGATTAATAAATCATCTAGAATGATAAAACTGTTATAGACCTCTGAATAAATTAAAATCATTATTTTATGTAGCAAACAAGCTACATGGCCGGGTCAGACGAAGCTAACAGTCACCCCAGAGAAAATCATGACACCTCCAGGGTCAACGTAGCAGGAGCAGAATTACAAGCGTTAATAGATACTGCTGTTACGCGAGCTTTGGACAGACAGTTCAATGAATCCAGTGGTACCCATGTAAGAACCCAGTCTGTGCCACACTCTAAACCACCCTCTAGAACCCATACTGCTCACAAAAATGATTCTCATCACTCATCAAACCAGAGGAGTGTTCCATCTAAGAGAATTGTGTTAAATCAAGAACCACGTGCTAAAGGTTGCACCTATAAATACTTTGTTTCCTGCTAACCCAGGGATTTCACCGGGGAAAAGGGAGCAGTTGATTGCATGTCATGGTTAGACGAGATGGACACTGTGGTAGATATTAGTGGTTGAGCTAATAAGGATGTAGTAAAGTTTGTATCCCAGTCGTTCAAGGGTGAGGCACTAGCCTGGTGGAGATCTTTGATCCAAGCCACTGGGAAAATCCCATTGTACAATCTGTCTTGGGAACAGTTTGTGACATTGATTAAGGAGAATTACTGCCCTCAGCATGAGGTTGAAAAGATTGAAGCTGATTTCTTGTCATTGGTTATGAAAAACCTGGATTGTCAAGCCTACCTTACGAGCTTCAATACTATGTCAAGACTGGTTCCGTATCTGGTGACTCCGGAACCCAAGAGGATAGCTCGTTTCATTGGGGGTTTGGCCCCAGAAATCAAGGCCAGTGTGAAGGCCTCTAGACCAGCTACTTTTCGGTCTACAGCTGATATATCATTGTCCCTTACTTTGGACGCGGTCAAGCAGAGATCGCTGAAGAATACAGACGCTGAGAAGAGGAAGCGGGAGGATGACAACTCACGACGGTCAGAGAAGAAACATAAGGGAAACAATAACCACAAGAAGAGTTCTGGAATGAGAAAGGATGGTCATCAGTCGGGCGATAAGCCCAAGTGTAAGATCTGTAAGAAGCACCACTTCGGGAGGTGCAGATTAGAATCGAAATCCCAATCGCAGCCAAGGCCTTGTGGGATTTGTAAATCTTCTGAGCACAAGACATTGGACTGTAAGAAAATCAAGGATACGACGTGCTATAGCTGCAACGAGAAAGAGCACATTAAGTCCAACTGCCCAAAGTTTGCAAAGAAGGCTGAAGATGGGAAAAAGACCAATGCTAGGGTCTTCCAGATGAATGCACAAGAGGCAATCCAGAATGATAACGTCATAACAGGTACTTTCCTTATTAATGATGTTTATGCAAGGGTGTTATTTGATTCTGGAGCGGATAAGTCTTTTGTTGATGATAAGTTTTGTAAGTTGTTAAACCTACCTGTTAGAACCCTAAGCATAAAATATGAGGTTGAATTAGCCGATGGCACCATAGAAACCGCATCAACTGTGTTAGATGGATGCTTCATATCCATTAGGAACCACTCTTTTCCTTTGTCCTTAGTTCCTTTGAAGTTAGCCGGTTTCGATATAGTTATAGGCATGGACTGGTTATCTCATAACCATGCTCAGATTGTTTGCAACAAGAAGCAAGTGGTGATCAAGACTCCGTCTGGTGAACCACTTACCATTCAGGGAGATACTCAGTATGGACTGCCTGAGCAAGTGTCTATGCTCAAGGCATCTAGGTGTTTGAAGAAAGGTTGTGTCATCTACATGGCACAAGTGACTATTGATGAGCTGAAACCTAAGATTGAAGATATCCCTGTCATTTCTGAATATCCCGAAGTATTCCCTGAAGAACTACCTGGTTTGCCACCAGATAGGCAAGTAGAAATCAGAATTGACATTATTCCAGGAGCAGCACCTGTTGCAAGGGCACCTTACAGGTTGGCACCAACAGAGATGAAAGAGTTGAGGACTCAGCTAGACGATTTATTGGCAAAAGGTTTCATTCGTCCTAGTTCATCTCCATGGGGAGCACCAATCCTGTTTGTGAAGAAGAAGGATGGGTCGATGTGCCTATGCATCGATTATCGCGAGCTTAATAAAGTCACTATCAAGAATAGGTATCCTTGCCCAGGATCGACGATCTGTTCGATCAATTACAAGGGGCGAGTTACTTCTCCAAGACCGACTTGAGATCAGGCTACCATCAACTGAAAGTTAAAGATGATGATGTACACAAGACTGCATTTAGGACTCGTTATGGTCATTACGAGTTCTTAGTGATGCCTTTTGGGCTCACTAATGCACCAGCAACGTTCATGGACCTCATGAACCGTGTCTGCAAGCCATATTTGGACAAATTTGTTATCGTCTTCATTGACGATATTTTGATTTACTCAAAGAATCAGGCCGACCATGAGAAGCATCTTCGATACATTTTGGAACTACTTCAGCAGGAGAAGCTCTATGCCAAGTTTTCGAAATGTGAATTCAGGCTTCGTGAAGTCCAATTCCTTGGACATGTTGTTAGTGAGCGTGGTATCCAAGTTGATCCCGCTAAAATTGAAGCTGTTATGAATTGGCAAGCGCCAAAGACACCCACCGAGATTCGCGGTTTTCTAGGTCTGGTAGGATATTATAGGCGCTTTATTGAAAACTTCTCAAGAATTGCAGCACCCCTGACTTTACTAACTTGAAAGAATAGCAAGTTTGACTGGGGGCCTAAGCAGCAAGAATCTTTCGATATTTTGAAACAGAAGTTAAGCAACGCTCTAGTACTGACGTTGCCAGATGGAATTGATGAGTTTGTGGTGTATTGTGATGCATCACACACTGGGATGGGATGTGTGCTTATGCAAAAAGGCAAGGTCATTGCCTATGCTTCACGCCAATTAAAGGTGCATGAGAAGAACTACACCACCCATGACTTGGAGCTGGGTGCCGTTGTATTTGCACTAAAACTTTGGAGGCATTACTTGTATGGAACCAAGTGCGTGATCTATTCGGATCACAAGAGCCTTCAACACTTGTTTAATCAGAAGGACTTGAATATGAGGCAGCGACGATGGATGGAAACTTTAAATGATTATGACTGTGAGATACGATACCATCCAGGCAAGGCGAATATAGTCGCCGATGCCTTAAGTAGAAAAGAACGAGTGAAACCCATAAGAATCAATGCCAAGAGCATTGAAATAAAGAATAGTTTGAATGAAAGGTTGTTAGCTGCGCAGAAAGAAGCTGTACTAGAAGCTAACTATCCTGATGAAAAGCTAGGAGTAACTGAAGAGCAGTTATCCTATGGCAAAGATGGAATCCTAAGGTTAAATGGACGAATATGGGTTCCAGTTTATGGAGGACTTCGGGATCTTATCCTCCAGGAAGCCCATAGTTCTAAGTATTCCGTTCATCCTGGAGCTGACAAGATGTACCAGGATCTGAAGGCTAACTATTGGTGGATAGGCTTGAAGAAGTCTATAGCTACCTATGTAGCCAAATGTTTGACGTGCGCTCAAGTCAAAGCTGAACACCAGAAGCCGTCAGGTTTGCTACAACAGCCTGAACTTCCCACCTGGAAGTGGGAGATGGTGACGATGGATTTCATCACAAAGTTGCCAAAGACAAAGAAAGGAAATGATACTATATGGGTGATAGTAGATAGACTGACTAAGTCAGCACATTTCCTACCCATTAAAGAGACCTATAGCTCCGACATGTTAGCCCAATCATACGTAGATAAGATTGTATCTCTGCATGGCGTACCAGTATCTATTATCTCTGGCAGAGATACTAGATACACATCACATTTTTGGAAAAGTTTCCAACAATCTTTGGGCACGCGTTTAAATTTTAGTACGGCTTACCATCTTCAGACGGACAGACAGAGTGAGCGTACCATCCAAACTTTGGAAGACATGCTCCGTGCATGTGTGATTGACTTAGGTGGTAGTTGGGATAACCACCTGCCATTGATCGAGTTCTCCTATAATAATAGCTACCATACAAGCATTCAGGCTGCGACTTTTGAAGCATTATATGGTAGGAAATGCAGGACGCCTATTTGTTGGGCAGAAGTAGGAGAAGCTCAGTTATCAGGACCTGATATAGTCCTTGAAACAACGGAAAAGATTGTCCAAATTCGTGACCACCTGAAAGCTGCCAGAGATAGGCAGAAAAGCTACGCAGACTTAAGGTGTAAACCTCTAAAGTTTGAGGTTGGTGACAAAGTGTTGCTTAAAGTATCACCCTGGAAAGGAGTGATGCGTTTTGGTAAGAAAGGCAAATTAAACCCAAGGTATATAGGACCATTTGAGATCATCGAATGTGTTGGATCAGTGACTTATAAGTTAAACTTACCTGAAGAGCTCAATGGAATCCATAATGTATTGCACATCTGCAATCTGAAGAAATGTCTAGCTGATGAATCGCTAGTCATACCACACACAGATGTACACATAGATGAGAGCTTGAAATTTGTGGAAAAACCTTTATCGATCGAGGATCGACAGGTTAAGAAGCTTCAAGGAAGCATGTGCCAATTGTCAAGGTTAAATGGGATGCCCGTAGAGGTCCCGAGTACACGTGGGAGGTAGAGTCCACAATGAAAGAAAAGTACCCTCATTTATTTCAGTAAATCTCGAGGTCGAGATTTATTTTAATGGGTTGAGGATGTAACACCTCGTAAATTTATGTCCAATAAAATTTAAGACACGTGTCACGTAAGGCAAACACGTCATAAACTCGGATCAAGTTAAAGATGTATGGCAGGATTTAAAAAGTGTCGACATGTTAATTAATACCTCTGAACGACCTCATTATAAATCCCAAGACCCTAATCTATATTATAAACATCTGATATATTTAAGTCCGATTATTTTGATAATGTATAATTCAAATTGGCACAAGAAATGGATCCTATGTTTCATACGACAAATTCTTTCAAAAGCATTCAACAATAAGTCCAAAGACCCAATTGTGCATGGCAACACATGCAAGGGCATGCAAACACCTGAATACGTGGTCCCTACGTTGAGAAGAAAGCATGAGATTTAGAATGGTAAAGATTGCATGGCCAAAGCTTGAAAGTTTTCAAGTTTTTGTCTTCTGGTCATCGGATACGGACCGTATGGCCTTAGGCTTACGGTCCGCAAGCACTGCAACTGGGCGATATAATTCAAGGTCGGTTACGGACCGCAAAGCCAAGGGCTTACGGTCCGTAAGAAGTGCTTACGGTCCGCAAGGTTTATTGCTTACGGTCCGTAAGACCGTCGCTGGCAGCAGAAAATGGACAGTTGCCTGTTCAGCCTGTTGCACCGCCTTAGGAGAGTGGTTTTCAAATTCAGGGGCTTTGCAACTGGTTTTTGGCATTATAGGGACACATGGTCACATCTGGGATCAGTCCTAGACTTAGTTGTAAGGATCTCATGCAATTTTGTTCACTATATAAAGACTTGAAGTTGCAACTTGGGACTTGCTCATTCAAGCTCACTTGAAGGTTTTTTCTGGAGCTTCTCTGGACTTCAACAAGTGTCCTTAGGATCCAAAATCGTGCTTAGGACCTTTGTATGTGTCCTTAACTTCCTAAATTCAGTTTTAATTAGTTTAATGACCATAAGTCAAACTTATCGTAATTAAAGTTTGACTTCGTGATTAATCACTAATGGTTCAGTCATTAGTTAAATTAAGAGTAGCTTTGAGTTGGTAATTATGTGGGTAATAAACCCTTAAAAGGGCACCCTCTGATTCCCACTCTAACTAAGTCAATTGTCGGGTCAAACTTAATCTTAAAAAGTCAACAGAAAGCTTATTTTCAAATTAATGCATAACTAGGAATTAGTACCCGCCGCAATGCGGCGGGGTTCTTACATGCGAGCATCCGTCCTTGTCTTCTTCTCCAACCTTCCGACTCGTAGTTATCTCATCGCACCGAAAAAAAGCCGGATCTAAACGACACCAAAAGTGAGTTGTAAAGTAGTTTGGATCTGATTGTATGCATATGCTTTCCTTCAATTCTTTCTTGTTTTCCTTATCTTTCTCCTGAGCAAAAAAATTAAAGCATAATTAGCAATGTAGAACCCATGCAACCTGTTTTATCATCAATATAACTTGGTAATTAATGTAAAAACATATCTAAACATGTTCAACCCGACAATTTTCAGTTTAGGCCCTGTTCGGAACCGAAAGTCGCATAATTTGACTTCTGCTTTGACTTTCAGTTCTGACCCGTTTAAGCATGTTTTAGAAATGCCTTAGAGCCTTATTTGGACCAGGTTTCATGTTAGTAAAACCCTCTGTGATTATACAACTTGATTCAATAAATATCCGATTCATATGCATGTTTCCGTTTATTGCCTATATGTTGACTATTATGCCCATATGACCTTAAAACATGATTTTTGAAAATGTAAAAGAATAGAAACCTTAGTTACTGATTATTAGACTTGTCCCTAAAATTTAACATTAGTTTGAGGTCTAGATTAGGAGTTATGCTCGTTAGCGTAAATGAAAAGCTTTTTATTAATTAAACGGCGTAATTAGCATATAGCCTATCTAAACCCAAATTTTAATATCAAACTTTTTACCCACTGATGTAATATAATATTTTAGGATTTTTGAAGATTTTTATTTAATTTTAGGCTGAGCATAACATAGAGTTTAAGCTAAATTCGGTAATTGCCGGTTTTGCCCTTTTAGGCTATAAAATGAGTGTTACAAATTATTTTGATACCAAACCTTTTTCTACTGGTCTAATTTGATAAATAAAACATTTTGAGCTTTCTGGAATAATAAAAATATCAGCTTTCCTTTAAAAACCCGGAAATAGCTCAAAATCGTCTTTTTAAGCGTTTTTAACGCATAGTATGTATTAAAACTATTTTAAACATATAAGGTTTGATGCCTACTGATAATTTCAGTAAATTTTTATATATTTATAGTAAGCAAGAGTTTTAAACTCAGATTTCCAGTTTTGACCTTTTAGGCCTTTGTGAAATTACCAAAATACCCCTAAGATGCATAGTTTGGTTATAAATGATAAAATTCACATATAGGTAATACCCTACTGTTATACCTTATAAAAATTAAGTATTTTTGCTGATTATATCAGACCTATAAGTCAGATTATTATTTAAACTCTTTTATAACCTTTAAAATGACCAAAATACCCTTACGGGGCATAGTTTGAGTTTAAATTCGTTTTGGGCATAATAGAAAATATCTTACTGATGTCACAACATATTTAAGGCATATTAACTTAGGAAACCTGTATATGACTCATATGGATACCCGTTACGCATCTTGCACATTCGGTTCGGTTTATGTAACTAGTTTGCATAAATTGACCGAAACGGGTCAAACATTTTCATTTTTGTCTCAAAATCCAGAATGTGTTTAGTTTACCCATATTATACAAGTCTTCAAACTTGTCGGGTCTAAATCACAATCTATTCCGGTCTTCGCTTAATCGTGCGTTTGAACCGTATCTTCCTTTAAAACTAACCGGTCTAAGTTTAGGCTTAATTAAAGACCCGTTAGGAATCTAATAGGTTATTATAAACCTTTGTTCCAGACTAGGAGACCCGGTAAAAGCTACTTGCATTGCTGTTTGTGATTATTATTTGCACAGGTAAACACTTTTAACTTATTTTCCCTATACGTGCTTGGGGTACGGTATATAAAATATCGCTTGGTCGGGCTTTGAATCTTTAATTGTATGAAGGTTAAATCATTGAAATGTCCCGTTTAACTTGTTTTGTTTGCTTAAAGCCTTTGGGGGGTTAATGACCATGTCCCGGATATCCTTGGCATCATTCATGAAATGGCCACGACCTAAGCACGGGGTGTAGGCCTACACTTGACAGATGCATACGTAAAAACTGGTAACCCACCTAAAGGAAACAACCTTGTGGGCATTATACATGTGGTGTGTCTATTAATCTTTAACCCGGTATACAGATCGGGCTACTGAACGTATAACAAACATGTAATTCTTTTACAAATTTATATATAAATAATTATCCCAAGTTATAAAAAGTTTTATGCCATGTGCATTCAAATCAATTTTTTTAAACCTTTTCAAAATGAGTCAGTTAATTGTATTTACCAGTGTAAACTGACGTATTTTCCCAAAAAGGTTAAGTGCAGGTACTACTCGAAATAGGCTGGCCTCTCCTTAGCATCAATAAGAGTCTCGCAAGCTTGGGATGCATTTAAGTCTGATGAACTATGTTTCTTTTTTTATTTGATCCGCCTGTGGATCTGTTTCAACTATTATTGTGATACTTAATATTACAATTTTATTCGGTTGAAATAAATCTATCCTTTGCTTCCGCTGTGCATCTAAAATTGTGTTGTTTGACTATGATGATATCAACTACGTCACGATACTCCCCACCGGTAATACATGGAAATATCGGGGTGTGACACATAAAGGCAGCAGTAGGTTTCTCATGAGTTCCATGCAAGGTTTTGATAAACAATTCATGAAATTCAGCACTTGCTAAAAGATCAAAAAAAGTGGGAATGGGACATACCATCGAGTAGTGGTAGAAAAACTTTCAAAGCTTGGTCCTAAACCACATAAGAACCAATGAAGCTGATCCATGGCGTCAACAGGATGTTCAATAGCAGCGAGTTGGTCACAGATTGCTTTGAAAGCATGACCATATTCGACAACAGATTCTTCTTCCTTTTTCAGAGCATGAAGATGGTCCCTAAGATTTTGAACTCGTTCAACAGAGGTGTTGCAAAAAGCTGCTTCAAGAGCAGTCCAGATCTCACGAGCAGAGGTGAGTCCAAAAGTGACTGATAAGGCTTCTTCAGTCAGTGACGCATTCAAAAGAATGATTGCTTGTTGTTCGTCTCTGGCCCAAGAAGTATAATCCGGATTAACAATATTTTTTTCACCCGATTTTATCATTAGAGACGGAGGCAAAAGGGAGCCATCGATATGAGGGAGTAAGCCTTGGTAAGTGATGATCGGCAACATCTGGGTTCGCCAACCGATATAGTTTGTGGAGCATAACTTGATGGTAATCATAGGGGCAAGGCCCGCCATGAGAGGAGTATGAGGGTTTGAGGTATTTGATGGAGAAGCCATAGGATCAAGAGGGAAGGAAGGAATCAGGGATAAGAAAAAGGAGAAAAGGGGAAGAAGAAGAAGAACGGCAGGAATAGGAAAAGGGTGGGAAGAAGATCGGCTGGGAAGTTTCAACTACCAACTAGGAATTGGCTGATACCATATCAAAGGTTGTATTTCATTGAATAGAAACATGATACATAATACAATATATAGACATTGAAGTTACACTTAGCACCCTAAGGATATATACAAATTACATACAAAAGGTAACATAAATATATTATCTAACAAAAAGGGTTATATTACCAAAGATTGAAACTTTAGAGTTAGAAAGGGAAAATCCAAATTTTTTTTTTTGAAAAACTCCCAAATCCAAGAATATAACAACATCATCGTCATCATCATACTCAGTAAATCCCACCAATAGCAAAGCTAAGGTAGGATTTGAGGAGGGTAAGATGTAGACAACCTTACCTCTACCCATAGGAATAAAGAAGCTGCTTCCAGTGAGGCCCCCCGCTCGATAGTACTTTTGCATGAAGCCTTGGACATAAGGCACATAACACTCAGCAATTGGGACAAAAGCCGATTAGTGCATGTACCCCCTTGTCTTTCGGTTATCAACGTCACCACATGATGCATGATTAACCGTTCCTCACTTTTTAACGTTATTTTCACGAAATTAGTAAAATAACATTAAAATTAGTGCATTTTTACTTTTGTCCCCTCCCCTTAAGGGCTCACACATATATACATTATATGCTCATACGCAACAACCATAATCACAAATATTTTGCTTATTTATAGTACTTTTATTCATCAATAGTGTCAAATCAAGAATTGGGGGCTACTCCCACAATGCTTCCCCGATTTTGGTGACATTTGCATTGGCCTATAACTATCATAACATCAGAGCGAACATCTGCATCTATATAATTTAACGAAAAAACATATTTATCTTTAAGTTATGTGTTAACCAAAATATAAACGATATTGAAACTAAGAACAACAAGAACAAGATGATTCACCAATGATTTCACTTTTATTGGATTGATACTATCATTACTAGAGAAAATATGAAAAAACAGAAAAGAATTCAAATGAATAACAGAACTGTTTTCTTACCTATTTAACAAACACTAACAATCAATTATCAACTAACCACACTAATCTTTCAAGTGATAACTTTTTCCACTGTATTTTGTGTGACCGTTTAAAATGAAGATAACACCTTGTTGACAATTGTTGACTTTTAGTTTAAAACTAAACTCAACATTATGTTTATTTATTAAAAACCACTTACGTCCAACTCTCTATCTTACTTACAAACATTTATTTTAATTTTTTCTCTTTTCTATAATAAAAACAATATAAGGCTATACAGTACCGTTTCACATTTTTTCACTTTACATCACTGTCATGTCATAAAGTATCTACCATTTCCATTCACTTTTTTTTCACTAACCTCTCTATGGTTTCACTAGTTTTCACCTCACCTCACCTCAACTATCTTTTAATCATTGCCTATTTATTTAAATCTTTTTTTATATAAACTAATTTACTTAAATAATTATATATAATATAGATATAACAATAAAATTAAAAAAAAAACTTAATAAACAATGAAAATTAAATTAACTGAAATAAAAATTCATTAAAAGTCAAATAACCAAAACAAAAATACATAAAAATTTAAAAAAATTAAAAAGGGGCAACTAAAACTAAAACATAATCCTCTCCCCTAGCCCAGTTGGTTCCCATGTGGTTGGTTGGGCCGGTTTCCTCCTTGTGAGGTTGCCGGTTCGACACCCTGCTGAGGCAATTTGGGGGGGGGGGGGGACGTCCCAATGATGGATCGTATCCTATCGAGGCATGGTGCAGTCCTGAGGGCACACCCGGTTTTACCCAGCTATTACCCCAGCGAGTCTCTCGTGTGGGGGCAATATGGTTTCTGGGGGGAGATCAGCTTGCGCGGGAGCCGGGGCACGATTGAACATCGCGTCTTCAGGTGCGGGGCTGTGACAGCTAAGTCATGTACATAGAATGTCACTCTTAAAAAAAACTAAAACTAAAACATGCATGGAATATAAAAGAAAATCTAAATCATAGTCGTCCCCAGTGCCATCATTTTCAACATCAGCATCATTGACACGATTTGACCAAAGATGGTCTACCAAGTCTACTCGAAGGGTCCCATTTATTGTATTTGACCTTACTTTCGCCTGATTAGTAAGTTTCTCATCCGATGTTAGTGACATTAAGGTTGTTCAGCGCCTTCTTCGTATTTTTGATAAATCACTTTCCCCTCGTCCTCCAATATCATATTATGGAGTATGATGCAAGTGTACATGATGTACCATAATAAATGCATTGCCCCCGATCGTGCCGACTGTGCAATGATACCATATCTTCTTTTCAACACTCCAAATGAACGCTGAATATCCTTCCTAACCGGTTTTTTTGTGAAATATATTCTTTTTTCGTTAATGAAATATGAAAATGCCTTCACTAAAGTTGCCTCTTCAGGGTAAATCAAATCGGTAAGATAGTACCCATGCTCGTAGTGAATACCATTAGCATAGAATGAAGATCTTGGTGCAACTCCATTAATCACGTCGTCAAATATAGGCGATTGCTCAATAACATTAATATCATTGTTTGCGTCGTCAATTCCAAAGTATGCATACCATATCCAAAGTTCATATGACGCCACGGCATCGAGTATTAAGGTCCACCATCTTGATCACCACGATAATGTTGACCTCGCCAAGCACTTGGACAGTTAGCCCACTTCTAATCTGTGCAACCAATACTTCCAAGCATTCCCGAAAAGCTGTGTACACTTTCATGTACGTCGTATATTTATTGAATCTCACTAAAGGTAGGCCACTTCTAATATTTAAATGATTTATTTTTAAACTCAATGGTCACGCGACTGTAACGCCCGTCTTAATTAATCAAGATTTTAATTATAAAATACACATTTTAATGCTAAAATGTGACTTTACAAAAACTTGTCATACCAACATTCCCATATGTTTACAACATTTCAAAAACATATTTGTAAATGTTTACATAATTCACTTATAACAAAACAAATCAAGATTTGACGCGGAAGCTTCATTTAACGTGTGTTCAGTTCTTTCTCGTCGCTTGATCTTCATCCGGGACTCTCGACATTCATCTATGATCAAAACCAACTTAGAAGTCAGTTTTGATAGTAAAATAACAAGTACAACAAGGTAATTAGGTCAAATAATCAAAATAAACAAAATTTTCAAGAATTCACCCCGTCGCCGCGTGCCACGGCAAACTCCATTGGCCGTGGCGCGATGCCACGACCCCATTTTGACAGAATGTGTTGATGCTGGTGCTGCATATTTACCCAGCTAAGTTTTAACCAAAACCTAACTTCAAAATGGCATAACTTTTGATCTAGACCTCCGTTTTACGCGATTCTTTTTCCTACGCGTCCGTAATTTAATCCTCCATCACATGGAGTTAAAATCCGACATCCGGATTACTAATTTTCTAGATTTTAAGCTTTTGGATTGCAATTCAATTTTAACACTTTTGACCCGTTCGTGATTTTATCAATCAAACTTGTTTATTACCTTTAAAATACCATGGACAACATGTTATATTCACTTACCAATTTTTAAGGTTCAAACTACGGGTTTCTTATGAAATCTTAACCCGTTTTGCATATCTACTCACTTTGACCCATTTAAAGCGATTTTCATGCATTTAAGCATCAAACTCGCACTTCTTTTTCTACACTTCGTATTTCTATTTTTAAATAGCCTCTTATATTCCACCACAACTATTTTGTGGTGGATTTAACATAATGGACCGTTATCCTTAATTTTTACCCTTTGGATAGTCATTCTACGTAATTGACCCGTTCTTAGGCATTTGACCCTCAAGGTTTATACTTACAACTCTTACATAAATCTAAGAGTTACATAATCATATTACTAGTATCTAAACGACCTCTAAGGGTCGTTTGCCCGATTTACTTATCAAGGGCGCTTTGGTCATTTTTAGTCCCTCATTTTCGACGAAGGACTCTCACTAATTATTTGACCAAAATTGCATGTTTAACTAACAACTTATTTATGCGTACCTGGCCCGGGTCATAATATCGACCCATTACAACCCTTTCACTATTAATCACTAGCTAATAGTAATGCTAGCCTTATGTTAATTCCTGTGAATCACAAAACTCAACAAGCGATTGTCAAATGTTATTGTCAAATGGTGTTAACAACACCATTTGACCCATTTAGTCTAATTGACCATTTGTCCGTATGAGATGGTATTTAACTACCATTTCATCCCTTTAAACCTATCCCGGTTTTCTCTTTGAACTCTTTTACTTAAAAGTCATTTCTTATTTGTTTGTCGTTACATGACTTAATTCACCCTTTTTTACCATAATCTATGATTTCTTACCATTTTCCCTTGTTCCGACTTTCATTAGATCTTATCGGAACATCATATACCAACCACATAATAGCATTCATATACACTACTTACAATTAAGTATTTTGTAAATAATGTAAAGGGGCGTAAGCTTTACTTACCTCGCATCCCAGCTATGCTTTCCTTTTTCCAATTTGATTTGTTTGACCGCTTCTTTCCCAAGCCTCCACCTAGCTCGTTAAGCGTCAACTATTGTCAACATTTACAAGGTGGTTAGACTAGTCATTAACAATCACGACCATTCCACCTTACTTATTCTCTATGTCGAAACTACCATTCGACTTCATCATTAGTTAGATTAACTTATCAAATGTTAACAACTTTCAATCACATGGTTTACACAATTGAGTCTAAATCAACATGATGTTTAGAACCCTTATCACTTCATATTACGCAAAATTGCCATATCATTCAAATACGCGTTTTCACTTTAAATTTCAACACTTTAGTTCTCATTTAGGCATTTTAACAAACACCTAATGTGCATAATTTTACATATTTACTAACCAGTTCATAACTAGTTATTTTTACCAAGATTTACATAAAAAATCAAGCCTCTATGTCTAGTGTTCATGAACTACACCTAGAACTTATATCATAACACCAATATTCATCAATTTAACACCCTAATCCAAGTGTTCATCACAATGACATAAAAACCCACTTAGCACATAAATGGGTAATATTCTATTTCACAATTTTTCATCATTAATTCATCAAATCCTTACTAGGGTTTGTTCCTAGACATGGATTTATCCTAATTTCACTCTTACATCAAACATGCAAGCAATAATTTCGTTTATCATAAGTTCATCAAGAATCTCAACTTCACTAAACATAAAAATTTAACATACCTTGTGATCCCCTAAGCTTGGTGATCACGAATTTGTGTTAATCCATACGATTTGGCTCTAAATTGCCTTTCAATTTGTTGAATCTTGATGAACTAGGGTTACACCCTTTTTCTTCTTGCTCCTGGGCGATTACACGCACACACACACACTCTTAGGTGTGTGTGTTGTGTTTTATTTATTTGTTTTATTAAAACTAGTTTGCCCATTAGGCAACATTAGTCCCTTGTGTTTTATCTCACTCAAAAGAAGCTATAATTTGCTATTTATTACATAGTCACATATTACTAACTAGGTTAATTATTCCTAGTTAACTTAATGAGTTCGGGAAATCATAGCCCGTTTTATTTCAAGTCCCGTTAACTCGGGCCTTTTATATACTTTGTTTTCTCAAAGTATTCGTTCTCCTTTTAATTAATATTAGGCTTATGCATTTTAATCCTAATATTTACCGGGTTAATTTTACCACTAACGGTATTTTACCTGTCTTTACTATTAACGTGGTTTGATTACCAAACCCGTTTTTGGGGTGTTACAGCGACCGTTAACATGAGCCCCACCATCTTTTCTTCCTCTTCGCGTTGTGGTTAGCCCCACGCCTGCCCTCCTCACTCCATCTTTAACGCAATCTCCGGCAGTGTTTAACGTCGCCTCTTGCCGGCGAGCAAGCCATGTGGCCAAGGCGTGAGGTGGTAGTGAGCAGCCTAAATCTTTAAATATAGAGGTGTACTTTAGTATCTATAAAATTTTCTCTTGTATTAAGATTCTAATGTAGTGGTGCTTTTGTTGTTTCATCAATTTCTTCCTCTATATTATATAAAATGTTTTAATATTGAGGCTTCAATGTGAATGCTCATAACCAATTAAAAAAGTATCAATAACATATAACACTTAATAATCATATCTCTCTCAAACCCAAAAATTTAACCCAATCAAAAAAAAAAAAAAAAACCCCTACCCCTGGCCATGGATTGTTTTGAGCTTTCACTCGCACAAGCTAGTTCATCAAGTTTTGAGGAAGAAGAAATTCAAACAGATAGGCGAAACTTCCACTTTCTAACTTTAATCATATACACATCGTTACAAGTTGTCGTTGTAAGACCCAATTCATGATTTGTCCCAAAACGACGCAACGGAAAATGAACCGTAAAATTTCTTTCTTTTAACTACTCTAACATACTTAAATACCGTTTAGGTCAACCCTTCTAACATAAATACATCATTCATCATTTATTTAATGTAACTATGTTAACAAATGATTACAAACAACGTGACCGCTTTCCCGTACAATCCATGATCTTCAACTTGATCCTCGTTCACATGTCCATCATGAATATCTGATTAACCTGCGGTCACCATATATAACCAACACGTTAGTACATGGTAACATCATATATAATTTAATACATATACTTAAAAGGCTATAACACATTCTAACTACGTAAGGTATTCCATTGAAACATCCTCTCAATTTTATTTACTCGTGTCAGACATCAATTCCTCGAGAGTCCGGCGTTCCCATACCTACACTCCATTTATTTCATTCTCAATAGTAACATGGTTAGGAGTACGTAATCTCAATCATATTGAAAACCCACATCTTCACATATACGTATACCAGTGATCTACAATCATTAGATTACAACACGTGTATACACTTTCATATATCTAAGTACATTCATACGTATACCATTCATATGTACCTACATACAAGTTTACACTACCTACACACGCTACAGATCCATATCTACATACATACATACATACATACATACATACAAGTCGCATTCACTTATTTGTAAGTTGAGTCTTATCTACAATCATATCAACACAAATCAATGCAATTACAAACAAACATAACCGACTAACTTCCAACAAACATTATGAACATTCCATTAACACGATGAACATTCAGCAACATAATGAACATTCCATTAACACGATGGACATTCAGCAACATAATGAACATTCCATTAACACGATGGACATTCAGCAACATAATGAACATTCCATTAACACGATGAACATTTAGCAACATAATGAACATTCCATTAACACGATGAACATTCAGCAACATAATGAACATTCCATTAACACGATGAACATTCAGCAACATAATGAACATTCTATTAACACGATGAACATTCAGCAACATAATGAACATTCCATTAACACGATGAACATTCAGCAACATAATGAACATTCCTTTAACACGATGAACATTCTGCAACATAATGAACATTCCATTAACAAGATGAACATTCAACAACATAATGAACATTCCATTAACACGATGAACCTTCAGCAACATAATGAACATTCCATTAACACGAAGAATATTCAGCAATATAATGAACATTCCATTAACACGATGGACATTCAGCAACATAATGAACATTCCATTAACACGATGAACATTCAGTAACATAATGAACATTCCATTAACACAATGAGACTATCATCTTAATTTACATTAAGGACAGACGAAGTTCATATGAACTTACCTTGGTACTTACCCTTACCCATAAATTCTTCCATGGTTCCCTATATACAATATACCAAACTTTATTTATAAATAAGAAGTGATTCCGGAAATCACTTACCTTAAGTGTCCGTATTCGCATCCGTTTCCTCTCCTCCTTTTGACCCGTTAGCCTTCCATGCTTCCATCCATCTTGACATGATCCCTATACTTTCATGTCATCGCATTCACATTCTTGTTAGCATACATGATTATACATATTAACGATCATATCAAATTCGTGTTTCACATTTGATTTTCATTAGTCAATTCTAACAAGCATAAGGCATATTTCCACAAGTCAATCTTTTCAAACTCATATAATCATCACGTCATCACATATAACACATATAGATATAACACGCATCATATAACTTTCTATAATATTACAATTGTGACAAAAAGTCTAACATTGCTACTTATGCACAGTTGACTTTCAGAAAGTCAACGATTTATCATATGAACTTTCGACTTAACCTCATACATCCATGTCATTATAGTAGACTATACTAATGACACTATATACATTTCATACTCACGATGCATAAGCATACAACCACATTATCATCTAGTTATATGCACACACCAAACATATTCAATTCCGTTCATTCTAGTAACATAATTCTACAACTAACACCATGACCTATGCTTAACAACCCAACATCATTCTAACTTCATCCTGTTCTAATGATCTCATATGCTTCACATTTAGAGTACTTTTACTTATCAATTTTGATTAAGCAATTATTCAAAGATGTAGTAAACATCATACCACTCCAACATAGAGTACAATACTCTAATGCATACTTTTACCAAATAACATGGCCAACCAAATCCTACATGAATTCCATCTAAAAATAGATTTCTCATGTTTATTTATCATCAAATACATCATATCCCCATATTATACGATTTCATCCATTACTTGCATACCATTTCATCTATTAATCTCACATAGGCATTTCATCAAACACTTGGTGTGCATGCCATAATTTATGCATAATGTACAAGTGTTTCATGCTTTACTTCCTACTTCATGCTTTCATTCATCAATTAACACAAAAACATCAACAAATTCATATTATATTCAATCTACCTAACAAGAACGCATTACATACAACATAGCACAACAAGATTTGAACAAGGATTGGACATGGGTGACACACCCATGTCGCCATCTTCACCACTAGAAGTGGGTTTCACCTCCAAACATCAAATTACTCCAAATCGTTCATAACCCAAGACCTATATGGTGATTTTAACACATACTCATACTCAATTTCATACAATTTCGTGATTTCTAACTTAACCCACTTCGTGCATAATTACCAATCTAGATTTTAAGACATACCTTATGATCCCCTTGTGAAGGTGATCATTAATCCATGCTCGGTTATGAATTTAAGCTTCATCTTGCCTTTCAATTTGATGAAATGGATAAAAGTTAGGGTTATGAGCTCTCATGAAGCTCCTGCTCGTTTCTAGAACACACGAAAGTGTGTGTTTATGTGTTTTAATCTTTTATAAATAAAACCCATGTTTCCATCTTAACGGTTTTGGTCCCTCATGTTTCATTTTGATTACATACGGGACTAAAACTCCTCATCTTCTTACTTATATACATGATACCACTAGGCAAATTCATTCCTAGTCATTTTGTTTATGGGTTCACTTTTACTACTAACGGTACTTACCAATTCCTTTATCTTAACCGGGTTCTAAATTACCAAACCCGTTTTTGGGGTGTTACAGTCGTTCGAGACACCGCTAGTTCATTAAGAGCATATGTGAATAGAGAGCGTGAAGCCACACATGCTTGACTCATTCAAGATTACTTCATTGATTTTAATCAAACATTCAACTAGGATATGTTTAAAGGAAATATTTTGTGATTGTATCACCCGTTTATATGAAAAATATTCATTCACAGACCAGCGTACAACTATGTACAATTTATATGTTGCACAGAAACAGAGTCATGGTTCTGTGGGGATACTAGGCATCATAGATTGTATGCACTGTTTTTGGAGAAAAAGCCAAACAATATGGCGAGGGTAATACGTTAGGGGTGATCATAAACATCCAACCATTATACTAGATGTGACACCCACGACGAAACCAGGTACACCCTAAACGGTCCAAAACTGTAAAGCACACTTAACACTTTAATTGCGCGAAAACCCTAAAAACATGTGTGACTTATCTGCTTGATTAACTGCTATCTGTTATGTCTTGGAGGCATCCGAGAACACGTTATGATTAACATGACACTAATAAGGGCCAACAGTGTGAAATTGGTATCCTTAGAGTTTAAACACGTGTTAAACTGGAGCTTTCCGTTTAATAGCGCACTAAACCTTTGACATTGATTATTAGGTTATCGGTAGCATCAATTAAGATTTCGAGTTCCAGGAACATCTTAGTTTTGTGCCATAGACAGTGACATAAAGTTTGAAGCCAATCTGAGATTGGGCATGCAAAACGAAGCAGCTTCCCGGTTAGGGAAACGCTTTCGTTTCAGGCATAACATAAGGCAATCAAACGGGCAAGGAACGATCGATCAAGCTTAAAAACATTTAAACCACCATAATATGAGTCTTTTATGATTAAAATGTATCTGGGTTCGGATTTCAAGACGGTTATGCATGATTTTTAAAAACGAGTCTTTTGACACTAATTACGGGCGAAACGAAGTCCGTCACGCAAATCCAGAACGCGCCCGGGACCCGTAAACGAACCTAAACACTCAACGGAAGATAAACATCATATTTTAGCGCGTATTACAAGGCACGAGGTGGCCCTAGGGGGGCCCACCCAAACCGCCACCACCCCCTTGTATATATCTATCTTTTTCATTTGTTTTGTTTAATTTTCACTAAATATACTCTCAAAATTCTGCTTTCCCTTCCTTTTTCTCAGCTAATTTCATCATAAACTTCAATAAATTAAAGGTATTAACTCAAATCTATAAATTTTTAAGCATAGTATCTTGATTAAACATGGTTTAGGCCATGAAAACCCATTTTAATCCATGAATTTTGGAGTTTTAAACAAGTTTAGGGGCTGAATATGAACACCATATGAATTCCCTGGTGTTATATAGCAGTCATGGTTACAAATCTTTGGGGTTTGATACCCTAATCAACACTTATTCGACAAAAATCGCCTAACTATTCGATTAACCGAAAAACAATGAATTAAAGCTTGATTGATCTAAGTTCTAGCATATTTGGATTGTACTTTATGTGTAGGTACTGAATATAGCCCACACATACTTCTGGACTCAAGAAAAATACTCGGAATCGCAGGAATCGATAGGTATATCACCCGAAACTCGAAACTAGCATAGGCAGAATATTGTTTTAGCTATAACTTAATCCGTGATACTTGGATTGAGCTGAAATTTGGTGTGGTGATGAAGGCTAGTGTCAGGAAGGTCCACGTAAAATTTTAGAATTTTTTGGGAATTTTTGGATCACTGATAGTAATTAATGTTAATTATGTGGTTAAATATGATTTTATAAATAATTTATTTAGACAAGTAAAATACCACAATAAATTCCCAGAAATTTTTCCGATATTCTAAAGATTTTTACTGAGTTATATAAAAATTTTCAGAATTTTATTCAAATTATAGATAAAATGGGAATTTTTGGGATTAAAAATGGGTTATTTTAAATCAATTTCGGTAGTTTACCGGGTAACGAACCTGCCGGAACTGGGAACTGATCCAACCCGACAAATACTATAATTAAAACACGGAGAGTATTCCAGGAGATTCCAGGGCAGATTGGACACTCGGGGTGTGTCCAATACCAGTTCGGGAAATACCCGACGGTGGAAACGGAAACTCAAAATTGGGCAACCTGGACTCCCCAAACACCCAAACTCCCTTAATGAAAAGTTAATCATTCTTAAATAACAACGTGTTGGCACTATTGGTATTCCCGTACCATTATCCGAATACGTTAAACTACTGACATTGGCTGGCACGCGAACCGGTGCTCAGAAGCCAAACTGGAAACTAATACTACTCTGACCTCCACCACCATACCAGTATCATATAGGCTCAATCTGGAGTGAAAACTCCTGTCAGAATCCAAGTTATACCTGTTACCGACTTAGATACTGACGTGAGCCCATATTTGCATACGTGATACTGGAAGTTGACTCTGTTGCTTGTTTACATCCTGTGTGAAACTATGACTTACACTGTGAGTTCCCTTCCCCCACATTTAAACTGTCTTACTGTTTTCTGGGGTGAAGTGCATGTACAAACTGTGTTACTGTTTTGAAGTAATTTACATGTTACAAACTGTGTTAATTGCACCAACTTATGATGATGTGAAATTGCCCAACCCACGAACTACCTCGACTGATTGTAACACGGACCGACGAGCTGTAGGTGTCCGTTGTGACACGGTCCGGCAAGCTGAAGGTGTTGATTCTAACACGGGCCGGCGAGCTGAAGGTGTCTGGTATGACACGGTCTGGCGCGCTGAAGGTGTTTGTGACCTCGTGAAATTCCATTTGTGATTGTGACACTTGTGTAATTCCATCTATGAACTGTGATATGTGCAATTAAACATGTTGATACATTTTGAAACAAAACAACCAAATCAGTGGAACTCACTAGCAGCGTTTAACTGACCTTTTCAAAACTTACATGCATTTCAGGTAAAATGAAACAGGAGTGAACATGTGCGTTTGGAAGGATCTAGTAGGCGGACTTAGCATAATAAAAGCTATAATAGCTTGTAGTACCGCTTTTAATATATGGTTTGTAATGTGATAGTTCAAAGACGTTGTAACCGATGCTCCTGTTTTATGTAATGTAATGTTTTAAATGATGAGGAGTGCCATGTGTCTGCCGCACCCCGCGATTGTCTTCCGCTGCGAGTCGGGGTGTGACAGAAGATGGTATCAGAGCCATCGGTTATAGCGAATTAGGTATCCCTAAGAGAACCTAGACTATAATCCTAAGTTAACTCCTCACCCTGAGAAACTCTAGAGTCGGAGTGGCGTGGCTACTACCGGGGTGGTCTTGTTGGGCAAATAAATTATTGTGGTCCGGAACACAATAATTTATCTGCTGGTACTTGTGCATTCCAGAAACGTCACGGACTGAGAAGAGAGAACTGAGATGCCATACTAACTTAACAGTGGTGGAAAAATTTTCAAAACTAAAATTAAAGTTGTGTGCAATACGTGCTTATGTGTACCTCTGTGGATTGTTTATTTTCGGTTATGTCAGTCGATAGAAGCGGTGTTAGAGGTTGTTTTCCTTTACAGGTACTATGTCGAGTCATTCGAGTCACCAGACGACTTCTCATATGAAGACTGATCCTGAGGAGGATCCACAGATGTCTCTGTTGCCCCAGAGCTACTAGCCGGATGAGTCCGGGTACTGTTGTGCTGTTTATCCCCCTAAACCCCCTACTAGGCGCGTGGGGGAGGCCTCGAGCGCCTACCGTTCACCATCTCACCACCTGACTAGCTCCTCGGAGCATAGTCGTACCCCAGATGTCGTTATCCCAGTAGGACCTATTCCTAGGAGCCCTACTCCCGCCACGGGGCACTGGGAGTGGGAGCCGGTAGCCCCTAGGTTACCTACACCCGAGACTCCCCCTGACCCTTATACCCCTTCCACTCCTAGTACTTATACCCCCTCCTCACCTAGTTCTCAGGAGGTACCCGTTATCCGCCTCCGACAGACGGCTCGTCAGAGGGTACCTGTCCCCGTGCATGTTTTTACCTCATCTATTTCCCTTGTTCGCTTGATACCCACACCCATAGGGACCCAGCAGCACTTTACTGCTCGTTTTCTTACCCCACCTAGGGAGGACCCTTACCTTTATCACACTTAAGAGCATGGTGGCCCTTCCCAGCCATTCAGGGAGCCTGCCCCACCTGTTTGGGGCATACCAGTTCCTTCTCAGGAGGTGCATGTTCCCATCACTGAGAGCAGCCTGATGGGGTTCCTATTTGAGCAGATTTCATTATTGAGGATGGCACGTGATGAGGACGAGCAGCAGCGGAGGACTATGGGAGATTACTTGACCGTCTTGTAGCAGGCAATCATTGCCTTACAACAGGGTATGGGATACGTCCATCATGAGCAAGATCATTTTCGAGCTTTAGTGCATGGATGCGCTGGCGCTATTGCAGGTTTGGTAGCAGGTTTTGCAGGGTTCACGTGGTGGATGTGGCGTTACTAGTATGGTTTTCTTTCTAGCATAGATAGAGATGATGTACCTTTTGTACATCCTATCAAGCACTGGGCTACGCCTATGTCGAGGTAGGGATGTAGTCATAGTATTTTCGAATTTCGTAGTTGGTGTCATGTGGTATGATGTATGTATGTCACTTTAGTGACCAGTTTTGACCGCACATTTAAGCACTGACCCTTTTGGGTTAAGTCTATGTGCAAATTTTGATGACTGTATGACGCTAATATTAGATATATACATGACGATGCTTTTGACTATATGTGTCATGAATCTATGGATGTGATGAGATTATGTGATGGGTAATGGAATTGTGTGGTATGTGATAACTGAAAATGTGATAAGTGATGACTAACTATGTGACATTAATACATACCTATCTATTGTTTATAATAGAATGGCCCCGAAACGTGTACCTCAAATGACAGAGGCAGAAATTGCCCAACTGATAGCACAACAACTCCAAGCCGTTATTCCCACTATCGTGGCGCAGGTTAACGCCGGCATCAATGCGAACCCGCAACCAGACCCGCCACCAGGGCCGGGAGGTCAGAACGATAATCAAAACAATGTTAGGCCAGTTTGCACGTATAAACACTTTATGGAGTGCAAACCAATGGAGTTTAATGGAACTGAAGGACCGAACGGGTTGGTGAAATGGATCGAGAAGTCAGAATCGGTCCTTAACATAAGTAATTGTCCGGGTAACTGTACGGTAAAGTATACAACTTGTACTTTTACCGACCACGCTTTGAACTGGTGGAATGCTATTGTGCAATCTCGCAGGCAGGATGAGATTAATGTTATGACGTGGGATGATCTCAAGATACTAATGAGAGAAAGGTTCTGCCCACTCCACGAAATTCAGAAACTCGAGCAGGATTTTTGGAACCTGCAGATGCAAGGTGCGGACCATGCAGGTTACACTAACCGTTTCAATGAACTGGCATGCATACTTCCAGATATGGTTCGACCGGAGTCCAAGAGGATCCAGAGGTATATCTGGGGACTGGCCCCGAAAGTAAGGAGTATCATTAATTCGGTGGAGCACCTGACCATGCACGGAGTGGTAGCCGGGTCAGGCACGGTGAGGTACGACATGGTTAGACGTAAGATTCTGACAATGCCGGGAGAGCCGGCAGGAAATAAGCGAGAGGCCCCGGAAAGTAGCCGAGCAGGGGCAACCACACTGAAGAAGGGGAGAGCCACTAGTCAGAACTACGCTATGACCACACCAACGGGAAACTCTGGTGGCTATAAAGGAACGGCCCCAAAGTGCAACAAGTGCACTTCCCACCATTCGGGCCCCTGCCGAATGGTGATATGCTCGAGGTGTCGTAAAAATAGGCATCTTGCCAAAAACTGCAAGGTGTCCCTGGAACCACAATCCTAACCAACTCGTTCCCAACTTTTAAGGCCTCGACCCCTGCAACAGCAACCTTAACTTCCTGTGCAGCAGGTTACTTATCCCCGTGCATGTTATGGATGCGGCAGCACGGAGCACTTCGTAAGAAACTGCCCAAAGCTTGCTCAGCAGTCAGCAGGAAAGAATACGCAGGGCCAAGCTTCTACCTCAAATGCAGCGCGAGGTCGTGCCTTCATACTTGGGTCTGGTGACGCACGCCAGGATCCAAATGTGGTCTCAGGTACGTTCCCCATTTCTGATCAGTTTGCTTCAGTATTATTTGATACGGGTGCGGATAGGAGTTATGTTTCTACTACATTTTTGCCATTGTTGAATATGCCAGCTATTGAATTAACAAGTCCTTACCACATAGAACTTGCTAACGGTAAACCTATAACTAGTCACCAAATCATTCGTGATTGTCCTTTAATTTTTAACGACCACCAATTCCTTATTGACCTACTACCGGTAGAGCTCGGAAGTTTTGATATAGTAGTGGGAATGGACTGGTTGTCCAAGTACAAGGCGGAGATTATATGTGAGCAAAAGATTGTTAGGATCCCTTTTCCTAATGATGAAGTTATTATGGTACAGGGAGAAAAGTTTGGTACCATATTAAACCTTATATCCCACCTTAAAGTGTTGAAACGTATACGTCAAGGATGTGATGTGTTATTAGCAAGTGTAATGACGCCCGAACCAGAAGAGTAACGTATTAAGGATATCCCAGTAGTGTGTGATTACCCAGACGTGTTTCCCGATGAATTGCCCGGATTGCCACCCAATCGGCAAGTCGAGTTCCGTATCGACTTAATACCGGGAGCAGCTCCAATTGCAAAAGCACCTTACCGTTTAGCTTCAGAGATGCAAGAACTATCATCTCAGTTACAAGAACTACTAGACCAAGGTTTTATCCATCCCAGTTATTCGCCTTGGGGAGCACCAGTGTTATTTGTGAAGAAGAAGGATGGAAGCTTTCGGATGTGTATTGACTACCGGGAGCTGAACAAGGTTACCATAAAGAATCGATATCCTCTTCCGCGAATCGATGATTTATTTGATCAGTTGCAAGGAGCCTGTTACTTTTCCAAAATCGATCTTAGATCCGGTTATCATCAAGTGAAAGTTCAAAAGGAAGATATCCCTAAAACAGTCTTTCGAACTCGGTACGATCACTATGAGTTCCTGGTTATGCCCTTTGGGTTAACCAACGCACCTGCGGTATTTATGGATCTCATGAACCGGGTTTGTAAACCATATCTAGATAAATTCGCCATAGTCTTTATTGACGATATTTTAATCTATTCCAAGAGTAAAAAGGAACACGAGCACCATCTACGAGCCATACTAGAGATATTGAGGGAAGAGAAGTTGTACGCCAAGCTTTCAAGTGTGACTTATGGTTACAAGCGGTGCAATTTTTAGGACATGTGTTCGATCAACAAGGGATTCATGTTGACCCTAGTAAGATTGAAGCTATTAAGAATTGGCAAGCGCCTAAATCTCCGAAGGAGATACGCCAATTCTTGGGACTAGCAGGATATTATCGGCGGTTCATCGAAAATTTCTCTAGTATTGCCCAATCCTTAACTTCCTTGACACAGAAAGATCGAAAGTACGAATGGGGCGAATGTAACACCTCGTAAAAATCACGTCCAAGGATGTATTGACACGTGTAATAAAACCTAATGAAGTCAAACATTGAATTTAAGGGACTAATTTTTCAAAAAAATCGAAAACTTTGATTTTAAAAGGACTGGAAGTGTTTGTATACCTAAAATAAGTTTCTGAGTAACCTCTTACGATGTTTATATTCACAAATGAGCCACTTATTGATCGAGTGTAGCCGTTTGCGTAATTAATTGAAAGTTTGCGCAATGAAGGGTTAAAAGCGTCAACATGTTAATTCTTACCTCTGAGTGACCTTTTAACAAACCGGGAGCTTCATGATATTTGATTATACTCTTGGGAATGCCAACTATTGGCCGACTAAGGTTTTTATGCCTATAAGTAAAGTTACGCGCAACTTTGCAAGTTGGAGGGGCTAAAAGTGTCAATATGTTTAATTATACCTCTGAATGACCTTTTAGCGAACCCGAAGCATCGTGATGTTTAAAAATACTTTCAAGAATGCCTAATATGGATTAGATGAGGCTTCAATGCTATTAAATGATGAGATGCGCAAGTTTGCGTAATAGAGGGACCTAAAGCGTCAACTTTTGAATCTACGTCTTTCGGTGACCATTTAAGCGATCGAGAGTGTAGTAATATTTAAGTATATGCTTGGGAATGCCCATTATGGGCCATGGAAGGCTTGAATATCATTAAACAACGTTTCGCGCTACTTTGCGCAATTAAAGGACTAATTGCGCCAAACTGCAAAAGTATGCCGATTCGTACGGTAACGGACCTTCCGGAATATGACCATGAGTTAATCATACCCTAATTATCCTTTATATAGCTTAGATATAGGCTTAGAGGTGTTTGGTGCGCAAAAATAAACTTTTACGTCATGTAGGGACTAAAAGTGTCAAAAAGTGCACAAGTTTGCATTTTCGCGCATATCTTGCAATCTGAATATATATCCGGTCACCCAAAAATTTATGTAAGCACTAAAATATTTTATTTTAGTGTTTGGCCTGATAAAATTCCATTCGTCGCGTAATTTGGATCGTTTTTCGCGTCCGTCCGTGTTTCGTCGTAATTAGCCGAACAACGAGACCGTACGACCAAACGAACCGACATCCGGCATATTTTTGAGCATTTTTCATGTTCCCTATGATTAGGAATCATTGTAGAGCCTTAAAAATGGTTTAACGGGCCTTAGATGTGTCGGAAATGGCATTTGGAAGTGCAGGGGCCAAAATTGTCAACATTTGAAACTTGCTGTGTGCTGGCCTGGTCCTTACGGACCGTATGGCTGGGACCCTTACGGTCAGTAAGCCATGCCCAGTAACAGAAAATCAAAAACCAGCTTTGGTTTTGCTTCCATACTCTCATATACGAATCTATGGGCTTGTTTCTTGTTTTGAACAGCTGTTGAGACACATGTACTGATCCTAGGAGCTCCATAACACCTGTTGATCATCCAAAAACCCACCAAAACCTATAAATAGAATTGTTCTTCATCATTCCCATTTGCTCTTTTCCCTTGCTAACACCTCCACTCTCAATCTGGAGCTCCCTGGACATCAAGCATTGTTTCCTAAGCTTCAATTTAATACTAAGGACCATTTGTAAGTGTCCTTAACCTCCTAATTTCAGTTTTGATTAGTTTAATGGCCAAAAGTCAAGCTTATCGTAATTAAGGTTTGACTTAGTGATTAATCACTAATGGTCCAGTCATTAGTCGAATTAAGAGTAGTTATAAGTTGGTAATTGTGTAGGTAATAAACCCCTAAGAGGGCTCCTACTGATTATCACCCTAACTTGGTCAAATGTCGGGTTAAACCTAATAATAAAAAGTCAACAGAAAGTTATTTTAAAAATAAATTCATAATTAGCAATGTAGAAACTATGAGACATGTTTTAACACTTGTATAATTTGGTAATTAATGTAAGAACATGTTTAAGCATGTTCAACCCGACAATTTCAAGTTTAGGATCGGTTCAGAACCGAAAGTCGCAAAAGTTGACTTTTGCTTTGACTTTCAGTTCTGACCTGAATTAGCTTAGTTTGATTATGTCTTAGGGTTCCTTTGTGACCATGTTATAGTTTAGTATAATTCTCTGAGGTTATACAACTTGGATCCTTGGTTATCCTATTCATTTACATGTTCCCGTTATATGCTTAAATGTTGACCATTATGCCCTTTTGACCTTAAACGATATTTTTGAAAATATGAAAGAATTGAAATCTTTATTACTGAATTATAAACTTGTCCCTAAAATTTGACATCAGTTTGTGGTCTAGATTAGGAGTTATGCTCATTAGCGTAAATGAAAAGCTTTTTATTAATTAAACGGCATAATTAGCGTATAGCCAATCTAAACCCAATTTTTAATACCAAAAGTTTTACCCACTAATATAAAATAATATTTTGGGTTTTTTTGAAGATTTTTATTTAATTTTAGGCTGAGCATAACATAGAGTTCTAAGCTTGATTCGGTAATTGCCGGTTTTGCCCTTTTGGCTTATAAAATGAGTTTTACAAATCATTTTAGTACCAAACCTTTTTCTACTGATCTAATATGATAAATAAAATATTTTGAGCCTTCTGGAATAATAAAAATATCAGCTTTTCTTTAAAAACCCGGAAATAGCTCAAAAATCGCCTTTTAAGCGTTTTTGACGCATAGTATGTATTAAAACTATTTTTAACATATAAGGTTTGATACCTACTGATGTTTTAAGTAAATTTTCATAATTAAACAGTAGGCAAAAGTTTTAAACTCAGAATTCTAATTTTGTCCTTTAAAGCTTATGTGAAATTACCAAAATGCCCCTTCGGTGCATAGTTTGGTTATAAATGACAAAATTCACATATGTGTAATACCCTACCAATATAACTTATTAAATTAAGTATTTTTACTGATTAAATCAGACCTGAAACTCATATTTATATTAAACCTCTTTCATAACCTTTTAAATGACCAAAATTCCCATACGGGGCATAATTTGGTTTTAAAATTCGTTTTGGGCATAATGGAAGGTATACTACTGATATCACAACATATTTAAGGTATATTAACTTAGGGAACCTGTTCATGACTCTTTTGGTTACCCGTTACGCACTTTTCGCGTTCGGATCGGCTTATGTAACTAGTTTGCATAAATTAGCCGAAACGGGTCAAACCATATCATTTTTATCTCAAAATCCAGAATGTGTTTAGTTTACCCTTATTATACAAGTATACAAGCTTGTCGGGTCTAAACCACATTCTAATCCGGTTCTCGCTTAATCATGCGTTTTGAACCATATCTTCCTTTAAAACTAACCGGTCTAAGCATAGGCTTAATTAAAGACCCGTTAGGAATCTAATAGGTTATTAAAAACCTTCGTTCCAGATTTAGGAGCCCAGTAAAAGCTATCTGTACTTGCTGATTTGATACGGCTGGGATTGAATTTATATTTAGCTCAGGTAAATACTTTTAACTTATTTTCCCTATACTGGCTTGGGTTATGGTATATAAAATACCGCTTGGTCGGGCATTGAATCTTTAATCGAATAGAGGTTAAATCATTGAAATGCTCCGTTTGGAAATTTTTTGTTTGCTTAAAGCCTTTGGGGGGTTAATGACCATGTCCCGGATATCCTTGGCATCATTTTACGAAATGGCCACGACCTGAGCACGGGGTGTAGGCGTACACCCGTCAGTGCCTAAACAAATAATGTGGTGTGTTTATTGATCTTTAACCCGGCACAAACCGGGCTACTGTACGCATAAGAAACATGTAATTCTTTTACAAGATTATATTCAAATAATTATCCCAAGTTATAAAATGTTTTATGCCACGTGCATTCAAATCAATTTTTCTAAACCTTTTCAAAATGAGTCAGTTAATTGTATTTACCAGTGTAAACTGACGTATTTTCCCAAAAAGGTTAAGTGCAGGTACTACTCGTAATAGGCTGGCCTCTCCTTAGCATCAATAAGAGTCTCGCAAGCTTGGATGCCTTAAAGTCTGTTGAACAAAGTTTCTTTTTATCTTTTGATCCGCCTGTGGATCTTTTACATTCCGTTTGTAATACTTTGATATTACTTTATATCGGTTTGTAATATATTTTATCTTTGCTTCTGCTGTGCATTTATAATTTGTGTTGTTTGACTATGATGATATCAACTACGCCACGATACTCCCCACCGGGCCCACCGGTAATACGTTGAAATATCGGGGGTGTGACAGTGAAGAACAAGAAACAGCTTTTCAGCTGTTAAAACAAAAGTTATGTGAAGCTCCAATCCTGTCGTTACTCGAAGGCAATGATGATTTCGTCGTATATTGTGACGCATCTCGGCAAGGGCTCGGATGTGTCCTAATGCAAAGAAACAAGGTCATTGCTTACGCGTCTAGACAGCTAAAAGTACATGAAAAGAATCACACGACGCATGATTTAGAGCTGGGCGCATTGATTTTTGCACTTAAGATCTGGAGGGATTACTTGTATGGAGCGAAATATACAATTTACACAGATCACAAGAGCCTCCAGCATATATTCGATCAAAAGGAGCTAAATATGAGACAACACAGATGGGTAGAGCTATTGAACGATTACGACTGTGAAATAAAATACCATCCAGGTAAGGCTAACGTAGTAGCCGATGCCTTGAGTAGAAAAGACCGAGTAAAGACACTCAGAGTGCGAGCTCTTGGGATGATTGTTCAAACCAGTCTTAAAGAGCAGATTCGTAAGGCGCAAATGGAAGCCTTGGAGGAAGGCCAACTACATAGCGAAAACTTACACGGAAATGAAGGGAATTTTGTGAGGAAACCGGATGAAGTGTTGTATTTCAAAAATAGGGTATGGATTCCTACTCTCCATGACCTACGTCAACTGGTTATGGATGAGGCTCATAAATCTAAGTACTCTATTCACCCCGGTACAGACAAGATGTACCACGACCTTAAGGAATTTTATTGGTGGCCATGTATGAAAAAGGACGTAGCAGAATACGTGAGCAAATGCTTGACTTGTGCCCGGGTTAAGGCAGAATACCATAAACCCTCGGGAATGTTACAGCAACCCGAAATACCTCAATGGAAATGGGAGCAAATCACGATGGATTTCGTGACCCACCTTCCAAAAACACCCCGAGGTCATGATGCGATTTGGGTAGTAGTAGATAGACTAACCAAATCGGCGCACTTTATTCCGATTCGTACTACCTACAACACCGAAAAGTTGGCCGAGATCTACACGAATGAAATTGTGGCTAGACACGGGGTACCAGTTGCAATCATTTCAGACCGTGATAGTCATTTCACTTCAGACTATTGGCAACAGTTACAAGAAGTTTGGGGTCTAGAATAGACCTGAGTACGGCTTACCATCCCCAGACCGACGGCCAATCAGAACGAACTATCCAGACATTAGAGGATCTGCTTTGTGCTTGCACCCTAGACTTTGGAGGAAGTTGGGATAAGCACCTTCCCCTCATTGAATTCTCTTATAATAACAGCTATCATAGTAGCATACAAGCAGCACCATACGAAGCACTATATGGCCGGAAGTGCAGATCGCCAATTTGTTGGGCGGAAGTGGGCGATACTCAACTCACGGGGTCTGAACTAATTCAAGAGACGACAGACAAGGTGCATAAGATCCAAAGTAGACTAAAGGCGGCCCGGGATCGGCAGAAAAGTTATGCCGATATTCGCAGGAAACCGTTGGCGTTTGAAGTAGGTGACAAAGTACTGTTAAAAGTGTCACCGTGGAAAGGAGTGATCAGGTTTGGCAAGACAGGAAAGTTGGCTCCAAGATACATTAGGCCGTATGAAATTATTGCTAAGGTTGGATCTGTAGCATACCGACTGAAATTACCAGATGAACTGAGCACAATTCACGATGTCTTCCACGTATCCAACTTAAAGAAATGTCTTACGAATGAAGCAACTATTATACCGTTAGAAGATGTGCACATTGATGACAAACTCCACTTTGTGGAGGAACCGGTAGAAATAGTAGACGGGAAGACCAAACAACTACGTAACAACAAAATCTCGCTGGTGAAAGTCCAGTGGAACTCGAAGCAAGGACCTGAGTATACCTGGGAACGGAAGGATGAGTTCCGTAGAAAATACCCACATCTCTTCCCTAACTAGACGAATTGAATTTCGGGGACGGAATTTATAAACCAGGGGAGACTGTGAAACCCACGACGAAACCAGGTAAACGGTCCGAAACTGTAAAGCACACTTAAAAATTTAATTGCGCGAAAACCCTAAAAACATGTGTGACTTATCTGCTTGATTAACTGCTATCTGTTATGTCTCGGAGGCATCCGAGAACACGTTATGATTAACATGACACTAATCAGGGCCAACAGTGTGAAATTGGTATCCTTAGACTTTAAACACGTGTTAAACTGGAGCTTTCCGTTTAACAGCGCACTAAACCTTTGACATTGATTATTAGGTTATCGGTAGCATCAATTAAGATTTCGAGTTCCAGGAACATCTTAGTTTTTTTCCATAGACAGTGACATAAGGTTTGAAGCCAATCTGAGATTGGGCACGCAAAACGAAGCATCTTCCCGGTTAGGGAAACGCTTTCGTTTCAGGCATAACATAAGGCAATCAAACGTGTAAGGAACGATCGATCAAGCTTAAAAATATTTAAACCACCATAATACGAGTATTTTATGATTAAAATGTAACTGGGTTCGGATTTCAAGATGGTTATGCATGATTTTTAAAAACGAGTCTTTTGACACTAATTACGTGCGAAACGGAGTCCGTCACGCAAATCGAGAACGCGCCCGGGACCTGTAAACGAACCTAAACACTCAACGGAAGATAAACATCATCTTTTAGCGTGTATTACGAGGCACGAGGTGGCCCTAGGGGGCCCACCCAAACCGCCATCACCCCCCTGTATATATCTATCTTTTTCATTTGTTTTCTTTAATTTTCACACAATATACTCTCAAAATTCTGCTTTCCCTTCCTTTTTCTCAGCTGATTTCATCATAAAC
Source organism: Helianthus tuberosus (assembly GCA_030545235.1). Taxonomy (NCBI): domain Eukaryota; kingdom Viridiplantae; phylum Streptophyta; class Magnoliopsida; order Asterales; family Asteraceae; genus Helianthus; species Helianthus tuberosus. Next base: position 3,912 of record JARYGA010058618.1, on the reverse strand, counting down.
TTCAATAAATCAAACGTATTAACTCAAATCTATAAAGTTTTAAGCATAGTTTCTTGATTAAACATGGTTTAGGCCATGAAAACCCATTTTAATCCATGAATTTTGGAGTTTTAAACAAGTTTAGGGGCTGAATATGAACACCATATGAATTCCCTAGTGTTATATAGCAGCCATGGTTACAAATCTTTGGGGTTTGATACCCTAATCAACACTTATTCGACAAAAATCGCCTAACTATTCGATTAACCGAAAAACAATGAATAAAAGCTTGATTGATCTAAGTTCTAGCATATTTGGATTGTACTTGATGTGTAGGTACTGAATATAGCCAACACAAACTTCTGGACTCAAGAAAAATACTCAGAATCGCAGGAATCGCTAGGTATATCACCCGAAACTCGAAACTAGCATAGGCAGAATATTGTTTTAGCTATAACTTAATCCGTGATACTTGGATTGAGCTGAAATTTGGTGTGGTGATGAAGGCTAGTGTCAGGAAGGTCCACGTAAAATTTTAGATTTTTTGGAATTTTTTGGGAATTTTTGGATCACTGATAGTAATTAATGTAAATTATGTGGTTAAATATGATTTTATAAATAGTTTATTTAGACAAGTAAAATACCACAATAAATTCCTAGAAATTTTTCCCATATTCTACAGATTTTTACTGAGTTATATAAAAATTTTCAGAATTTTATTCAAATTATAGATAAAATGGGAGTTTTTGGGATTAAAAATGGGTTATTTTAAATCAATTTCGACAGTTTACCGGGTAACGAACCTGCCGGAACTGGGAACTGACCCAACCCGACAAATACTATAATTTAAACACGGAGAGTATTCCGGGAGATTCCAGGGCAGATTGGACACTCGGGGTGTGTCCAATACCAGTTCGGGAAATCCCCGACGGTGGAAACGAAAACTCAAAATTGGGCAACCTGGACTCCCTAAACACCCAACCTCCCTTAATGAAAAGTTAATCATTCTTAAATAACAACGTGTTGGCACTATTGGTATTCCCGTACCATTACCCAAACACGTTAAACTACTGACATTGGCTGGCACGCAAACCGGTGCCCGGAAGCCAAACTGGAAACTAATACTACCCTGACCTCCACCACCATACCAGTATCATATAGGCTCAATCTGGAGTGAAAACTCCTGTCAGAATCCAAGTTATACCTGTTACCGACTTAGATACTGACGTGAGCCCATATTTGCATACGTGATGCTGGAAGTTGACTCTGTTGCTTGTTTACATCCTGTGTGAAACTACGACTTACACTGTGAGTTCAATTCCCCCACATTTAAACTGTTTTACTGTTTTCTGGGGTGAAGTGCATGTACAAACCATGTTACTGTTTTGAAGTAATTTACATGTTACAAACTGTGTTAATTGCACCAACTTATGATGATGTGAAATTGCCCAACCCATGAACTACCTCGACTGATTGTAACACGGGCCGGCGAGCTGAAGGTGTCTGGTATGACACGGTCCGGCGCGCTGAAGGTGTTTGTGACCTCGTGAAATTCCATTTGTGATTGTGACACTTGTGTAATTCCATCTATGAACTGTGACATGTGCAATTAAACATGTTGATACATTTTGAAACGAAACAACCAAATCAGTGGAACTCACTAGCAACGTTTAGCTGACCTTTTCAAAACTAACATGCATTTCAGGTAAAATGAAACAGGAGTGAACATGTGTGTTTGGAAGGATCTAGTAGGCGGACTTAGCATAATAAAAGCTATAATAGCTTGTAGTACCGCTTTTAATATATGGTTTGTAATATGATAGTCGGGGTGTGACACTAGAAGCAGTTGCTTCGCAACACTTGTGAATTTGGCATGCGTTTTTGTTAAAATAAATTATTGCAATATGTAATTCATGTTGCAACATTTCTTGTTACAAGTTGATTAAGTTGTTGGACTGTTTTAACTACTTTTGGGTAATAAGTGTGCAGGTTATAATGTCCAGGGGTGAAAGTTGTATCTTCTGGGGTTTAAAGTGTTAAAGTGGGAACATGAAGGGCTGATATGAAAGTATATTTTTATGTTGATATATAAGAGAGAGTAACAATGGTGTTTGGTGTTATCTCTTCTCGAAGTCTCTGTTCTCTCTCATTCAGGCGATTAGGGTTTGTTTGTGTGTATTGAAGTAGATCGTTTGTGATCTGCTAGATCTCGTGTGAGATCTTGTTGTTTTTGGTTTGTATAGATCAATTGATATACATCAGTTGATCATCTTATTTCTGTATTGTTGTAGATCTCATATTTTGTGAGATCAAGGGTATTTGGGGCTTTTTTGGTTTGGGTAAATCAATAAAATTTTTGTCACCGTTTTGTCGCTTATCTTTGTGTTGTTTGTTCATATTTGATTATATACCATTTTTACATGGTATCAGAGCTAATTTATCTCTTGATTACTGATCTTGGTTGTTCCGCTGTGGTTTAAGGTTTTTTCACTGTTGTTAGCAGGAGATCTTGGTCTTGTGAGGTGTGCCATTTCAGATCTGATTCACTCCTGGTGTTCTAGGGTTTGCGAATCTGTGGTTGGAGGTTTAGATCATCTTGATCTTGCTGTTTGAAGGCTGTGTTGGTCTCTGACACCCTAGAAGGTTTCAGGGCAAACTGACCAGTGTTGTATCTTCTTGTTTGTCTTCTTTGTGTGATCTGTAACCCTAGAAGGTTACAGGTTCATACTTGCTTGGAACGCAAATTTGTAAGATCGTTCTTGTTTCATACTCTTTGCATCATTGGTTTTGTGAGTCTAGGCATCCCTGTTTACCGGACTAGTCGGGCCGACACTTGATCGAGTCTTCTCTGTGCGCATTGTTGGTTGTTTGGTTTTCTTTGTTTCTTTGTTTGATTTCTTTTTACATATTGTCTATTTTGTTATTAGTGGCTCCCGAGTAAAGGCATGTCCAGGCACCTGTGAGTGATGAACCTGGAGTCTTGTCCCTGATTCAGCTTCGCCTTAGGTCTGTTGTGTTTTGTATCTATGATCTTGGTTGTTATCTATTGATAACTTTGTTGTGTGTATTGTTTGTTGTTGATCTGTGTTCTATTCTTTTCTGTTGCTAAAATGGGTGATACTGGTAGTTTTTCTCAGACTTTGATTAGTAAGTTAGATATAGGAGATCCCTTATATCTGCATCCAAGTGATTCTAGTGCTCTAACCATTGTCAGTATTAAGTTGAAAGGTACAGAAAATTATTCTGTGTGGTCTAGTGCTATGAAATTGGCCTTAGAGGCCAAGAATAAATATGGATTTATTGATGGTAAGTGTGTTAGGTCTGAGAGTGATCCTGTGTTAGCCAGTCAGTGGGACAGGTGTAACTCTGTGGTTCTTACATGGTTGTTAAATTATGTGTCTGAGGAACTTTTCCTTGGTCAAGTTTTCTCCAAGTTAGCTTCAGAGGTCTGGACAGACCTCAAAGAGTCCTTTTATAGGGTAGATGGTTCTATTGTATATGATTTGTACAAGAAAATTAATAGTGTTTCACAAAATGGTACTTCAGTTACTGAATATTATAATAAGCTTACAACAATGTGGAAGCAATTTGATACTATGTTGCATCTGCCTACATGTTCTTGTCAAGCTGCTAAATATTATAATGATTTTTCAACATTAATAAAATTGATGCAGTTCCTAATGGGACTGGATGATGTTTATCAGTCAGTGAGAACAAATTTGTTAACAAGAAAACCATTACCCTCTGTTAAAGTGGCCTTCTCTATAATTTCTAGAGAAGAATCACATAGGTTGTCTAGTAGTGGGTCAAAAACACAGAGTGTGTCTTTTGTGTCTAAACCAAATCAGTCTTTTTATCAAAAGAAAAAGTTTACTAGAGGTCCTAGTTCTAATCTGAAGTGTACACATTGTAATATGTTAGGACATACCGTGG
>JARYGA010058617.1:0-32239 GCA_030545235.1 Helianthus tuberosus | reverse complement strand
GAGAAATCAATTAAAAAATTTACTTTTGCAAATAAATTTTTTTTTAAACTAATTATAACCCGTAAAGCTCACTGGTATATAACCTATAAATAATTATAAATAATATGCTGTATTTGTATTTGTATAAAAATATATAGTCGTAGAGGTTATGGTGTACATTGAAATGTTATGAGTTTTGCGATACGTTTAAATGTGTTGTGTAGTTTAAACCAAGCCTCATTTTCTGAGTTACTTAATGCATAAAATAATTATTTCATTATACCATTGATGTACCCGAGAACTCTGTTAAATAAGATATTTTTCTTTGAAGTAAATGTCCTAATTTATTCTATTTATTTATTTTTGTCTCGGTAAGGTCTGTGAAACATGTGTCTTACTATGTGAATGTTATTATTTTATAGATATAGATTTTTTTAACACAACTCATAACCCATGAAACTCACGGATATATAACATTAAGCGTGGGAGGGTATAAATAGGAGACATTAAGCTTCAAGTAGTAGTCACGTTAGCAAGGCCCACTATAAGAAAAACACGTGGTAGAAAGGATTTTAAAGTGGTGTTTTTCATAAAAAAAAAAAACAAACCAATAAAACGTTAGTATGAAGAGGTTATCAAATTATAAGAAATCAAATATATTAAATTTTTTTGTAAATATACAATTTTATAAAACAACCCATAACCTGTGAAATCACGGGTATAGCTAAACATATCGAAAATAATTTGACAAAAATGAAGTTGTACCAAAATTCGTCATCTATTATAGACATCACCATGACAAGACTAAAGTTTAATAAATCATACGATGTCTATTACTATTAAGCATAACACATAAGATGAAAATTAGTTAAGCTATTGTACCCAAAAAGACCAACTAACCACACATTGACATGCTAACCTACATTTACATAAGTAGGTTTATAATAACAACCCACCTAGGACTATAAAGCCCAACCAAAAAAACTACCACATACTGTTTATAATAACAACCACATGACCACTTCCCACAGTTCATGCATGCAACTTTTTGTTTTTAACCCTCTCTAAAACCTTTGACAATATCAAGACCTTACTACACTTGTGGAACTCAAAATACAGTTCTGCACCGAAGTTGATCTTCCAAGCTTTCAAGAAGCCGACCATCCAAGCAAGCCATAATGGAACTGTTTGCCACGTTTTTCAGATGTGGTCATCATCCTCTTTACTTCACCTATCATGTTTTGAACGATGACTTCTTTGAGATTAGAAGGAGACAGATCCAACATACATGACACGTCTGTTGGTAGTCGCTGAAAAGCACAACATATTGCAGCCAAAGTAAATATAGCCTCTTGATAAGAAGTTGAACAACCTAACAATAAAAAACCTATAAAATCTTACAATTTTCTGTTCAGCAACTCTTATAAATGTCAAAACAGGTGAACCAATTGATGGTTCTCGCTTAAGAGGTGAACCAATTGGTAGTCTCTGAAAAGCACAACATATTAAATTAATTACAACATATTATAGATATATATTCAACAGAAATTATCACCAAACCAAACAAAACGAGCACTTGCATATATAATCACGAAACGAACACTAAACTATATTATCACTAATAACAATATTATCACCTACATTATCAGGAAACAAATAACTCCTAAGTTATCACCAAACCAAACGAACAAACAATTATATTATCATGAAGCAAATAACACCTATATTAATAGCAAACCAAACGAACAAACGACTATATTATCACGAAACAAATAAAGCATGTATTATCACCAAACCAAATGAGCAAATCACTATATTCACAGCGAACACAACAATTTTCAGCATAGTTTCACACAATATGTAACATCTGCCTAAATATGTATGCAAAACAAATAGCACGTGTTTATCTATTACTGTTGGATTGGTGTGCTACAATAAGATAAAGATAATAATGTACGTAACAAAAATATCAAGATATAGATTAATGCATTATATTTCTAATCATTTATATATATTAAACCAAAAGTATCACAAATAAGTAATAACTTGTAAATAAATAAATTATTATGAAATATAAAACGGAAAATGACGTAAGCGATATTCATTTTTTGGTTATCAATACCTGAGCATCATCTAGGTTGGACTTGCCTTTAACCTGCACAATAAAAACCATAAGTATGAATATGTAAAAGTTAAATAATAATTCGAATAAAAAAATGACGTACAGTATTTTCATTCTTTCTTACCAAAACCTCTTTAGTATGTATCTTACACTTGCCTTTACCCTTCACAAAAAAAGTCATAACTATTAATGTGTAAAAGTTTAATAACAAGAATAATAAATAATTTCGTAAAAATAAAACACATGATGTACTTACCACGTCATCTTTTTTGAAAACAATTTCAGTGCCAGTCTCTACATCAAAAACAGAAAGTTCAAAGGTTTTCAAATCAAGCATTGTAAAAACCAAGTATGGTTCGTTCTCCAAAGGCACCTCCTCAACCAGTTTATGCCATCCATCTTTGAAACAACAACAATGCGAACATGCTTCCAACTTGACATTCCAAAATCTTTCTCCAATATATACCCTTGCCATTTCACCCTTGTAGTTTTTACCATAAAAGTTGTTCAAATGTATGAGGCATAAGCTATAAAATAAATTCAAAAAATCATTAGTAGAGAATTACAAAAAATTAAACAGCTGTTAAAAACGAGTACTGAACTAATATAAAGTCACTTACAGACATTTCTGGTACAGTTTTTTGTTGTGCTGTAAAATAAGAGTTTTGACAGACATATTCTTTGAACCATGAAACATTGAATGTGTATGGCCCAGTGGCTGTTATCAATACTCCATCTTTTAATTTCAAAGCATTTTTTCTAACCAACATAATCCATCCGTCAGTAAATATAGGTTCTCCATTTCTGTTTCTGATCCTTACAAACCTCAAACTGCCACCATCTCTTATTTGTACTGTTTTACCATAGGGGACTTTATTTCCCCACAGATTAGTTGCAAAGTCAGATGGTATGGTCTAATAAAGCAATACAAAACATAAAGCAATAGCAAACATGTGAGATGATAATGTTAAATAACAATATCATATTACGACCAAAAGAAGAAAAACATACCAAAAACACAATATCTTCTCCAATAAATTTTAAGAACGAAGGAGGTATCTTCGTTGAATCCATTTCTGCACCCAATTTAAGTAGTTATATTTTCATAATCAAGCAAAGTGAGAATCAGTAAAAAATTGTTTAATTAGACAATTGATGGTCATGACTTGCATATATAATCAACGGCTAGCCAGACAAGTGTAACACAATAACTTCAAATTTTGTAAAGTTATATACACATATAAACATGAGAACCAAGCCAGGAACATATGATATGAACATTTCCCCTGTTTGTAATCAACCTTTACAAATGAAAACTTAAAAAAGATTATGTATCTATATTTCTCTAACTTGTAAAGAATTTACCGATTCTCACATTTAATAATTAAACGCAGTAATAATTCTATACATAATTAGACAAAAAATCAATGATATTATCAATAAAAAGAAGTATTTGTATTTCTGTACCAAAATAGAATGAAAATAAACTATTGGTATTTCATCGAACATCTTATACACATGCCCAAACCAAGCAGAACACACTAAACATTCAATTCAGCGAACATATTCAAGTTGTACAATCTCATTCTCTATTAATAACCATTCAAGTATGCATTATAAGGTTGTTCATAGAAACATCACCATGAAAATTCAACATAAAAACATCACCATTATCAAGCATAACCCTAAAAAACATCATTCTAACCAGAAATGTTACATCAAATACCAAACAGTGGCAAAATTCTAAAAAACCAGGGCATTAATCAAGCACAAGCATTCAAAATCTCCGTTTTAGGGTTTCAAATGAAAATCAACACAAACAATTGAAGTTCCGGTCATCATTATTTTGTTTTCCGACACTTAGATTCTGATTATTTAACATTATTAAACAAATAAAACAATGAAATCTGTGAAAAAACAAGAAATCAGTTTAAAAAAAGGTTACCGAATGCAGAGATTTCTGATAATTGTTAGTTGATAACCGTTTCTTGAGTGTAATCTTTGTCGCGTCTCAGTATGTTGAAGAAGGTACCGAATCCAGAGATTCTAGGGTTTGAGTTTGGTAGTGGTTAGTGTGTTTTGGGAGAGTTGAAGAAGCGTAGGGGGAAGCAAGTAAGTTTCCTGTGTGTTTTAGGAGTGTTGGGTGGGATCAGTTTCAACCCTTGGATCATCCAAACAAATAAAACCCACCCACATATACAATCGGATCCTTTTTTTTATCTTCCCCCAACAAAAAAAATAATGTTCAATTTATAATAAATCATATAAAAATTTTTATTTTGCAAATTTAAATTTTTAAAATCAATTTATATCCCGTAAAGTTCATTGGTATATAAAAAAATAAAAATTCATTGTGTGATTTAGTTTATACCTTTTAAATTGAATTTTATTTTCAAATGTCTTTTTTGAGGTTACATATATAATGTTGTTGGTTCGGTCTATCTGACGACCAAATCGTTTTCATACTATTTTATCTTAAATATATTTTAAAAGTATATGACATATATGAATATATTTCGCTACCCATATGTCTTCAAGCTATGATCAAAGTTGATTTTTGTTACTCAAGTACAGGTTACATATCTGCCTCGACACGACTATATAGAATCATACCAAAAAAAGTACTTTTATAAATATAGATTTTTTTTAACACAACTCATAACCCGTGAAACTCACGGGTATAAAACATTAAGTGTGGAAGGGTATAAATAGGAGACATTAAGAGTCACGTAGCAGTCACGTTAGCAAGGCGGCATGTTAAGAAAAACTCGTGGTAGAAAGGACGTTAAAGTGGTGTTAATATGAAGAGGTTATCCAATTATAAGAAATCAACTATATAAAATTATTCTGTAAGTATAATTTTTTATAAAACAACCCATAACCCGTGAAATCACGGGTATATAACCTAGTACTTTATTATTTCAGAGGGAAATCCCAGCTTCATAATACTCTCAACAACATCCCACAAATCTTCGGTGGGGTATGAGTCATATGATATATCAGGATTGGTAATGATATATATGTCATGTCTCTAAAATCATAAGAAAAAAAAAAGTTTAAGTTTAACTTAAAAGAGTCTTACAATGGATTCCTTCAACATTATTCATATCCTTCAAGTTATATGAAAATAAATTCTAATTCTTTAATCATTTTTATAAAATTGTAAGGTTAAGAAATGAAATGTGGAACGCTTTTACAAAATGAACATTTTTTATGGAATTAAATTATAATGATAAGGATAAGGACAAGGATTAAATGCTCTTAATTTATAACAAGGTATATTTATGGAAATCATCTCATAATATTTAGACATGTATCGGATCACCAACCTTAAAAGCTCATATATTTATGGAAATCTTCTCATAAATATTTACCATTTTCTTAGAGATTTTATTTGATTAGTAAAAAAATCCATTCCATATATCTATAACAAACAAATATTGTTTGATCTTATATTATCCTTTTCATACATAGTAATGATTCTCATGGATTAAAGTCTTAAACAATAACATGTAGAAAAAAAAAAGCTCAAACTAGGGTTGTTCACGAGTCAAGCCGAACAGAGCAGACCGAACCAAGCAGAGCCGCTCAATTACAACGAAGCCTCAAATTGAACAAGCATTTTCCAAGCAATTTTCAAGCAGCGAGCGGTTTCCCTAGCTCAAACCCACCCTCTTCTCAAAACATGAACTCATATTTTTTTACCTTTTCTACCAACATTTTGAATATGTCAACAATATTAATATTCATATCTATCTACGACCCGAATTTACATGGATAAATATTTACATTCCTTCTGAATCTGTCAAAATCACCCATTAATCTCTAACTTACTCCTATAATTACATCTTTATCCAATATCACCACCATTCACCAACCACTTATAAATACACAAACACACACATGCTCACACATATACATCCGCACACACACACTTGTTTACACTTGTTGATATATGATTCCCATGGGGACGGTGAATAGCGACGACGGGGGTGTCGCGAAAGTGAGTTTTGCAACGCCGAGGACTTTCGCGACAACATTTAAGTCCGATTTGAAGGAAACTTTATTTCCCGACGATCCGTTTCATGACTTTAATGGGAAGACACTGCCAGAAAAGGCTAAGAAATCCATTAAGTATTTTGTTCCGGTTTTTCAATGGCTACCGAGTTACACCAGGAAGTTGTTTATGTATGATCTGTTGGCTGGAGTCACCATTGCTAGCCTCGCGATTCCGCAAGGGATTAGTTATGCTAAACTCGCTAACATTCCGCCCGTCATCGGTTTATGTAAGTTTCTGAATGCAGTTCCCTAAAACACTAGTAGAAACGATATTTTTCCAACGCTTTTCCGACAAATATGTCAAAAAACCCTAATTTAGCGACAATACAACGACAAAATGCCGACAGAAAACCTCAATTGGAGGTGTATAGTAACCGGTTTGGGCCCATACCTAACCGGTTTCAAAACAAACCGGTTTTTTTAATTGGCCAAACCGGTTCGGGTTATAAATCGATTTTAGGGTGAAAAACCTAACCCACTCAAATCGATTCGGATTGGCTTTAAACCGGTTTGGAGCATTAAAACCTGTTTTTTTGGGTCGGGCCCAGATCAGTTTTCTTGGGATCAGGCCGGGTTAAAAAACAGTTCATCAGGCCCAAACCGTTTTTCTTACACCTTAGGCTCTAACCTCAAATGTGTCTGAAAGTTCTGATTTTTTTTGTTTTTTTTTTTTGACAAAAGAAATTCTTTTTATATATATTTAAATATTTCTTGAACCATTTTTCTGATGAAATCAATTTTGGTGGAAAAGTGTTGCTAAAGGCTAAAACCCTATGTTAGCAACACTATAACAACAAAAATAGAATACGTTGTTTGAAAGTCTTGTATATTTAAATATTTTGACAAAATAAAAGTTTTCTATGACAATATTTCTTACAAATACAATTTTGTTTTTCTTCTAAATACAATTTTGTCGGAAAACTGTGGTACACTAAAGGTTATTTCCTACGCATTTCTGACGCCATAGTAAACGACCCAGTTTTCCTTACAAATACAATTTTGTTTTTCTTCTAAAATACAATTTTGTCGGAAAACTGTGGTACACTAAAGGTTATTTCCTACGCATTTCTGACGCCATAGGAAACGACCCAGTTTTCTAGCAAGGAAAGATATTCTACCTAATTTTCGTCGGGACAAACGACTTATTGAGTCCCTAACCCTAGTTAATTTATTAAATAGGCCTGACCCATTTTGTAACACAAATTGTTTGTTTTACGTGCAGATTCAAGCTTCGTTCCCCCTTTGATATACGCAGTTTTTGGGAACTCAAAACATCTAGCAGTTGGAACCGTAGCTTCAAGCTCACTGATCATAGCTGGAGCTATTGAAAAAAGAATGCACGAAGCCGATGATCCACAACTCTATCTTAATCTAATCTTCACCGCGACACTCATATCCGGTGTGATTCAGCTAATTCTTGGTGTTTTCAGGTGATCTCATTGACACACATTGTTCATTTTTCTTTTTCTTTTTTTATATATGACTATTTAACTAATTAAGTTTAAACTATATGTTTTATAATGTAAACAGGCTAGGAATATTAGTGGATTTCTTGTCACATTCTACAATTACTGGCTTCATGGGTGGGACAGCAACAATAATATGCCTTCAACAACTTAAAGGCATTTTTGGTTTGAAGCATTTTACTACACATACTGATGTTGTATCTGTTATAAAGGCCATCTTTAAGTATAAACATGAGGTATATATTTTCTTTCAGTAGCCAAAAAAATAAACATTACAGAGACGGGCCCACAAGGACCCGTCAACTATCTTGTTTATTTTCTTGACTCATGAAATTTAAGTGTCTCACACTTAGTTTCTTTCTATATGCTTGATTCCAAAACACACTTTTAGAGTTTTAGCTATGAAGTTTGCGTTTATTTGGTTTATTCGGTTTTACAGATAAGATGGGAATGCACGCTTGTGGGTGTAATCTTCCTGATATTTCTTCACCTCGCAAAAATGGTGGTAAGTGACACTCAAATATCATGGCATTACACTTTGTTGCAATATATCTAGTCTTACTAATATATGGTGATAAATTTAACTTGTAGCTTAACAATTTGACATCATAAAAAGGTGTCATTGTTATCCTTGTTATTTGTTTAACGCATAATTTTGTTAACACACGTACGAATAAAAAAATGTTTTTTGCAGAAACAAAAGAAACCGAAGCTATTTTGGGTGGCTGCGATAGCTCCAATGGTGGTTGTGGCAATTGGATGCATCTTTGCTTATGCAGCAGACGCAAAGAAATATGGCATCGCGATTGTAAGTATTGTATTCACATCTTGTACAAGTTTAAAATTTATGAGAACTAGATAACTAACCATTATAGAATATTGTGTTTAAGAGACTACACAAGTATATAAAAACACTACTTGTAATTTCAGAATTATTACAAGAAGTGCATTACAAATTTACAATTACTGGTTGATTAACTATTGAAACTTAAATGTTGCTTATGTAATTGTTTACATTTTATCAAATTAATTTGGATTAATTATACACAGGTGGGTCCCTTGAAAAAAGGAATTAATCCTTCATCTCTAAAAAATTTGGATTTTAATCCCAAATATATATCAGCACCTATTGAAGCAGGAGTCATAACAGCCTTTGTTGCTCTTGCTGTAAGTACATTTTTTTAAATTACATTTGTAAGGAAGTTTATTATTTATCTAAATAAAAATATTAAAATAAGATGTTTGGATCTTCAGGAAGGAATAGCAATAGGAAGAAGCTTTGCATTAATGGCTAATCAACAAATTGATGGTAACAAGGAGATGATAGCTTTTGGTCTCATGAACATTGTTGGATCTTTAACCTCTTGCTACTTAACTACTGGTTCTTTCTTATTTTCTGCACATTTTTTTATAAAAACAAAATATATGTTGCTTACATTTTATAAAGAAAAAGTATTTTTTCGTATACTTTGCAGGGCCATTTTCAAAAACGGCAGTGAATTACAACGCGGGGTGTAAAACACAAATGACTAATGTAGTGATGGCAATATGCATGATGCTAACATTATTCTTCTTGGCACCCCTTTTTAGTTACACTCCTCTTGTTGCGCTTTCGGCCATTATTATGTCAGCGATGCTTGGTCTCATCGAGTATGAAAAAGCTTACCATCTTTTCAAAACCGATAAATTTGATTTCTTGATATGCATGGCTGCTTTTATTGGCGTGGCGTTCATTAGCATGGACGTTGGTCTCATGTTATCGGTATGTTGTTACTATTGAAAATTCTAAAACCATCTAATTTTTATGTTTGATATCAACTTATTAATGAAAAGTTTTTTTCTTTGGTAAAGGTGGGGTTAGCTTTGGTTAGAGCCCTTTTGTATGTATCTAGACCAGCAAGTTCGAAGCTTGGCAATATACCTGATACTGGTTTGTATCGCGATGTAGAACAATATCCCGGGGCCATAAGCATTCCCAAGACTCTTGTTTTGCAACTTGGTTCTCCAATTTACTTTGCAAATTCTAGTTACATTAGGGAAAGGTATAAGATCTTGATTACTATTTTGATGCATAATATAAGTTTTTTCAAATTTATCACTATAAACCGACTTTTTTCTATGATTCTGGGATCGCTTAAAGGATTTTGAGATGGGTTAGAGATGAACAAGCTAGTAAAGATTCTCAAGGAGATGATGTGGAGTATGTTCTATTAGATTTAGGAGGTAAGTTTCAAAGGCCTTTACTAGTTTAGTTAAATGTTATCAACTTGTCCCTAGTTTGAAGTCTATCATGTATAACACAAAAATACCTTCTATGTTGATTTATCTAGGTGTTACATCTATTGATATCACCGGCGTCGAAACCCTATTTGAAATTCGTAGAAGTTTAGAAGTCCAAGAAATCAAGGTACTTGACGAATCTCAATTCACGACACTTTTAATACTAAAACAAAGGTTATTATGTGATTAACTATAATTGTATTCAATTTGCATACAGGTTGTCATAGTAAATCCTAGACTCGAGGTCATGGAGAAGTTGATTGTTACGAATTTTGTAGATAAAATTGGGAGAGATCGCATTTTTTTTTCTATCCAAGATGCGATTGAGGGGTGTAAATTTTCACTTGAACAGTAAAAAGATTGTGGTAGTGAATGACATTGATTATATAAGAAAGCAGTTGGGTCATTTGTATAATGACCATTTATATACTATCAATTTGCAATAGACTTTTGCTATTGTTGTTTGTACCTCATGCAATATTGTTTTAATGTGCATGGTATGTTTGTACATTTGGCTTTGGAATTTATTTTCATTTTGTAGGTATTTAAAGCTTGGTTTGTTTGCGGGTTGGCTTCATAATAAAGTCTTATTTCTGTATAATGTATTGTTATAATAGCTATGATGATAGTTAATATTTGGCGTGACGATATGTCTTGCAGCCGTATTTTGTTACCGAGCATTCCGTGTTGCAAAGTGATAATATGTAAATACGTATATTTAATAAGATTGTGATTGTGGCGTGACGTTTTTATTGGCTGATGTTGTAAAAATGTGACGGCTACACAAAATCAACTATTAATACCACTTTCTGAGCCTATTGAAAAAATATAACAAGTCAAAATTTTGATTATAGTCAATTGTTTGAATTGTTTTTTTGTATTTCTTAATTTGGTTTTGCTTTTCGGGTATGATCATGTTAAATGAAATATGGGCGATGGCGAATTACATCTTTAAAATACAAAGCAAATTCACATAAACTATTTTATCCTTTGTTTTTTAATTAATAAAACTAGGCAAATTTGTTTCTAAATTGATAGGTGAAAAAAATATGTCAAACTCCAAAGACCAGATACATGTTCTTAAGCGCCTTGTATATCTTCTTGAAGATGTGAATGAGTCCGATCGTTTGGTTACGGAAAAGTTAAACGCACTAACGGAGCGTGTTGCCTTTGAGGCGCTTTTTGCGCGTCATACTCAACCTAAAAATGTTAATGAAAACTAATATGTTTAGCTCCTATAATAGTTTTTATAGGGATTGTAATTTCTGTAATATTTTTAGTAGTAATCAATGTTATAATGTACATTGTATGTCGTTGTAGTGTTATACTATACTAGTTAACTAAAAATGAAACAAACACACGCACACGCGCACACACGCACACACACGCATCTAGTTGAACTCATTCATAGTCAGAAGTTCAGGACTCAGGATATAAGTTTTGGGCCAAAGCCCAAATACAAGTACATACAGTTCTGTCCAGGAAGCTCATGGGCTACGAACAATTATTCCAAGACTAATGTTAAAAAAATACACTTCCTGAAAATTTATGAACATAGATGGCAATTAATAAACTAATACTTTTTTTCTGTCTAGCGAACACCAAATATGAACACGCATATACTAATTATATGATACAAATTTATAACTTTAGTTTGAAATTGGTACAGTCGGGCAGTTGTTGATATCTTAAAAACCACGTGCGACAAGTAAAAATGGGTCTTTTAAAATAAGAACTTATGAGTAAATTGATTAGTACGCAGTGGCGAAGGTTCCCCCCCCCCCCCCCCCCCCCACAATTTTCCGAGACCGGGGGGGCGGAAACGTATATACCTAAAAAAAATTTATAGGAAAGTACTATTCATAACACTACGCATCAAAAAGTTCAGGGGGCGGGCGCCCCCTCGGGCTATGCCTAATCTGCGCCCGTGTTAGTACGATGATAATTGTTACAACCATAGAGTAAACAAAATCATTAGAGCAAATTAAGTTATTTTACATACTTAAATGAATCATGAGGCTCTTTCATTTCTGAAACAAAACTGTTAATCAACTCTTTATAGGTTTTTTTTTGTCAAAAACAAAAACACAATACTGACAATAGTGTGCCTTCATCAACATCAAGAGGTGCAAGTAAATAAGTCAAGTACTTATAATCTAGGCTTAGTTTACTGAGACGGGTGGGTGTGGTTTCGGGGAGTGGGTCAGGGAGCCAACGTGGAGGGTTTCCCCTGACGGGAGCCATCAGAGGAACCCCCCCCCCCCCCCCCAGTCGAGTATTCGGTGAGCTCGAGGACTCACCCCCGTCTGGCCCGATCAACCTGTCTCTCTCACTCTCTCTCTATCTTAATATTATTGGAAAGGATGGACGGGGAAACCATTTCTTCTTGATGAGAGAAGGAAGGGTGGTGAGGTGGAGGTGAGGGAAAGGGGACCATACCCCTCAGTCTGACATTTATACCGAGGTAGGCTAAAACAAACTTGATTTATTCTCCGACCTTAACTAAAGATAGTTTTATAAACAAGTTTGAGTTGTAGTTTCTTCAACCGACCTTAATTCTTATCGACTATTCTTTAAGTTATTTTACTTGTTACGCGTAAATAACCAATCACATTCGATTTTAAGATTCGCTAGCCTCGATCTCTTATGGCCCAACATTATTTCACTAACCAAACTTGTTGGGCATCCAACAGACAACATGAATAATGTAGTCCATGATTTGTGATCTCATTACCCTCACAAATCACAATATCATATCTTTATCAATAACCACAACCATTAACATATGACAATTCGTTCTATATACCCAATAAATGCATTGCATTGGGCCAAAATTTGCACCTGGTATATTCACTATATGCATGTTCATATATGTACCAACTGCTTCCACAGTTGTACCTTGTGTCGGTACAAATAAGGTTTAACCCTCCTATAACTTAATGTGATGTGACCCTCCGACCCACACCAATGTCAATGTCTCTTTCCATCCACCAAACCTATAAACTAACCTAACTACCTTCCTATATATATATGCATATAATATATATATTGTGTGTTGTGAAATCGATTCTTATTAAAGAACTTGCAAGAACCAAATAAACAATGTTTTAAAAACTGGTTTTTAAATCGTATTAGTGAGGCTTAAAATTTGTTGAACCAGTTGAACCGGGTTGTACTGGGCGGTTTAATCAGGTTGGACTAAAAGCGTTCACAATGAAGACCTTAAAAATATGTGAGGGAGTTTAGTTATATTATAAGGAATGGTTGTTAGTGTTTTGAGCGGTTGTGAGTGGGGGAGAGAAAATATATGGGAATGTTACTGTTCAACAGTAAATATATGGGAAAAAATTTGGGGAGAAAAAACCTTATAAATTTTTTAATATTTTTAGAAATGGTTGTGAGTGTGAGAGAGAGAAAAGATAATGATAAAAGTATAAAATATATTATTTAATTGAAAATGAGATAGAGAAAAAATAGTTGTTTTTAATGTAAATATATGGGTACAGATAAAGAAATCATTGTGAATGCTCTAATTAACCATACAAATCCATAAAATACAAGTTCAACTCAAAAAATAATCCAAAGCTACATTATTCCATAATAAAAAAATATTTCAAAAGTTAATCCATAATAAAAAAATAATATAAAAATTCACTATCGATACCTTTTTTAGTGCTAGATTTTACTAAAAGGGTATATCGTCAGCTTTTTTGCACATAAAAGATAAAAAAGTACAAAATTTAATCTTTGGCCCGGTACCGGTATACTGGTTTAAACCGGTATAACCTAATTTACCGGCAGTACAACTTCTTTGCCATTCCCTCAGTTTACCGGTATGATTCGTGTCGTCCAAGCTTCTAGCATCCGGTTTAACCGGTTCAACCAGCTGGTATAAACCGGTTTTTAAATCCTTGCTGCAAATAAACATATATATTGTTTTAAGTATGACAGATAAGATAAGTCAAGTTAACTTGTGTTTCATATATTTTTACAATGATGATAATGAAGCTAAATATATATATTATTTGTGAGAAGGAAATCGATTCACCTGGTTTATAATATGGATTCACCACTTGTTCAACGAAAAGAAATTTGGGCTCCACATCATGAATGTTCTATCTACCTGTACTTCTTGCATTTGATAAATCGTGCAATCTTCTCACATGTGATTATCATACATTTAGTGTCATTCAAATCTAAGTTTGTTTCGATTAAAGTTTAAAATGGAACTACACAAGTACAGAACTACCGTATAGTATAGTCGTATAAATAGTTATATATAAAGTTTTTAGATTCAAACTCAACTAATATCATATGTATATATATGAGCTTAATTAAATATTTATGTATTATCACTAATAGGTAAGTTGGATTAAACAAATCAAACATTATTAATAGGTAAGTTGGATTTAAATAATTTAATCTGGGTGTTTTTGACTAATAAGAATCTCAACTGAGTTTATTCCCGTCAGTGGTCTAACTTTTTTCATTTTGTTTGTATAATGGTCCGTCGTTAAAAATAACTTAGCGGAGTTAAGTTTTTTTTTTTTCTGAATTACAAACCAATGTTTTAGCGTTTTTTTATGAGATAAGCTTACGAATCGATTGATGTAAAACTTACCTCAAAACAGCGCTTCAAACGGCTTGATTTTTGTTTATTGGACGTTAAACACCCGAATTGAAGCATTGTCTTCGTCTTTTGGAGCATTGTTTCGAGGTTAATTTACACCAAACGACTCGTATCTTTTTTCTGACCAAAGCCCTAAAACATCAGTTTGTAATTTGGGAAAAAAAAACTTAACTCTCTTATGTTTTTTAACTGCGGACCATTACACAAACAAAATGAAAAAAGGTTGGACCACTGGCGAGAATAAACTCAGTTGGGATTTTTATTGGCCAAAACCAACCATATTACATTATTTAAATCCAATTTGCTTTATCAGTATAATCTTATTTCATAATCGATTAGGCAAAACTAATCGAACATTTTTATTTGATAAACAAGCATCGTGTTAATCACTTACACTAGTTTTTAAAACCGAACCAAATCAAACCAAACGAGGGAATTAACACTAAACCATGGTGGAGATATGTTATTATATGCGTCGGTGGATTAATAGTAATTCTCGTGACACAAGGACCGAAAAAAGCAACCCAGATATTGTGGACAGTAGACACCATTATTGGTTTCACAGGGGCCGATTGTCACCTTTCATTCAATTTCTACTTCTCACTTGTGACCCTATTTAAATACACAATTTTTTTTATTGTAATAACCATTTATTTTTATAATTTTACTATTTTTCTAATTATTAATAAGTTAATAACGCAACGTAATTAAGAGGCAAAAGAATTTTGGCCCACCAAAAATTAGTTTTAGTCTTGACCTCACAATTCACATGATTCATGATTGTGGATTTTAATATCTTTGGGCTTTGCTTAGGGGATAGTTAAAATGATTTGTACAATTAATTTATTATATTTAACATACTTTTGAGTATTATATTACTAGAGAAGAACAGATAAAAAAAACATTCATCACTCATGAAATATAATTTTACTTTCACTTGCATTGATGATTTGATGGGAAAAAATCTCATCATTTCAATCCTAAATATATAGAGCACTTAATATTTGCTTTCTCTTTGTCATTGTAGTTTGGTTCAAGTATTGCACAATGGGTCATGGTTGAAACATAAAAGTGTATCTATTTAATTTTCATAACATGGGTGGAAGTGGTGGTAAGGTGGTGACACTGGCAGCGTCTACAAGCGTGATACAGTGGTGTTGGGTGTTGCTTACCGATTTAAAATCAGTTGACAAGCTTTATAATAGTGACTAAAATAGACTCGTATAATGTGAGTAAATTTTAAGAGACGTATATATTTAGTATAAACCAATGAACTTATAGGCATGTTTTTCTATCCAAATCAACCTATTTTTTGGTAATGTGATAGAGTGTAGTTTAGTTTATAAAGTAGCATTGGATGGTTAAAAATTCTTGAAAATGTTATTTATGATGTTTAAAGAAAAAGCATGTGACCATAAGAATATTATATGCAACAATTTAGTGCAACCTTAATTTTGGGCCTGGTATTAGTCTTAGATACACATAGACTTTTGAGTTGTTGGATTTACCTCCTCCTCAGGCTCAATCTCTCGATCTCTCCTTGACTTTTGAGTTGTTGGATTTACCTCCTCCTCAGGCTCAATCTTAGATACACACGAATGGTATTGAATACACATAACTTAATTGTCTATCTTCCATGGGATACTCTAATGACAAATGGTGTAATTCACAATCAAAAACTTGGAAATTCAAATCCTGTAGAATGTATGTATGGTGTATATATCCTAAAAGATCTAGGAATTATTATTAAAGAAACATAACTTAAATCGTCGTATGGTGTATATATCCTAAAAGATCTAGGAATTATTGTTAAAGAAACATAACTTAAATCGTCTAGTGATGGTCTTAAGACTTGGACTCGAGAGCGTTTCTAATAGTTTTTATGTTGATGTTATAGCATGATCCAATGTCCGGAATGACAAGGACCTACCCAACTTGACAAATTTGGACAGACTTGGCAGATCGTTGCAACTATGAACATGTTATATCGTTGAGTACACGATGAGAGATGGCATAGTTGTTTCGCTTCCATGTAGATAACTAATTAACCATAAATGCGAGGACAAATTTAAAAGACTTGGTCTTTTTACAAACACTTACACTATGGAAACTTAAAAAATATTACCATCAAATACAAACTATTAAATCGATCTTCTGAAAAGAAGTACCTCAGCAATATAATCCACCACCTGCCACTTAGGTTATAGGCCAGTGGTCAAGAGGAATTATCTCTTGTGGGGATACCAAGGTTCAATCCTTGAGAGGCGTAAGTATTTAAGGGTAAAAATTAGCGGTTCAAAAAAATAATAATAATCCACCACCGGATCCGTAGCCTATCACCACCTAAAACCGCTATGCTTTATTGATTTAATGAAGCACTTGTCTTAAAAGATCCAAGGCCAAGTAATATGATTTCAAATAACCTGTCGTTCTCCTTTCTGGCACCACTACTGCCATCTTTTACCTTTATCAATTTCCAATCTGCAATTCCAGTTTAACTTCAATCTTAACCTAATTCTCCACACCCTCTGTTCGTACACCAAAAACAATGGGAGCTTGGTTACAATGGAAAACGGTAATACATGATGTGGCACCCGTGGAAAATACCCAGTCATCGTGATCTAACATTGTACCTTTGGATTGCTTGACAAATTTCGGGACGAAATTTCTTTCAAGTTGGGGATGATGTGACAATCCGAGTTTTCAAGGTCTTTCCCGACACGTTACTTGTTGCACTCTGGTGTTTTCGTAATTGGTGTGCTTTCGTAATTTGTTTGTATTGTATCGTGCACGTTTAGTATATGATTGATTTAATAAGTGCTTGGTTTTATGACGAACGAATGTGATTAAGTGATTGAAACTGATTAACTGTTTGAAATTACCCTAGCACTCCTAACAACTCGACGAAACACTAAAGGTTTCGTCATCATCAACTCAACGAAAGCCTGACCCGACGAATCTGGGGGGTTTCGTCGCCACGATGGGCTTCTGGCCCAGATACAGCCCAATCTCGTTTCGGCTACATATATATTTACATACTGTACATGAAATTTTGTTTAGCGAAACCCTAGTTCTCCCTACACCTTGCAACGGCAGTGGACCCCCCCCCCCCATCGGAGACATCATCTTGTTGAGCGAACCATTGGTTAGTAATTCGTATTCGTGCGTTGAAACTCATTTGTTGATCTTGTTTATACGTGTGCTTGATTAACGTGAAGTGTTTACTTGTGATCCATGATAATTATGCTATATGAATAAGGTAGTTTATGGAAATGGAAAACTGTGTAATATAAACCAGTAAATATGATCGGCTATGTGATGTATCAATTGGAAAGTTGCTTGAAATTGGTTATTGATGAATCTGATTGTGCGACTGCGAGCTTATGTCAATAAACTAGGGTCCCGTAATAGATGATGTACTATCGGATCTGATGATATTAATCTCTGTTAATGATTAGAAAAGTGATTAGGGTTTTGAATGAATGTGATAAATGTCGTTTGATCTAGTGATTAATCAGAAGGTTTGTAACTGCTGTTAGTGAGGTTTCGTCACTTGTTCGTCGACAAAACTCCTTAAAGATTCGTCACAGGAGCCCTGACGAAAGGTCATGGGGTTTCGTCATACATGCATCGACGAAACTCGATGTTTCGCCGACCAGGAATTTCGTCGTCTGTTCAGGAGTTCATCAACAGATTGAAATTGTGAACATGCATACTAATGAATGACTTCTTGTTAATGGAAACCATGTGGCAAATTGTTAATGGTGTCCATTTATGGTTATGTTGGTAAAACACGTGTGATGCAATTGACTTAGTTGCTGAATGAACATGTTGATGAAATCATAATGGTTACTGTTAATGATGATTACTTATGATGAGTAACATAATCTGGTACAAACACCTAGTATAGTCAATGTTGTAGAAGGCGCTAGGCGCTAGTCGGGCGGTGAGGTAACGCCTAGGGATTAATCGGGATTAATCGAGATTAATCGGGATTAATCGGAATAGGATTGTTATATGTATTTTTTCAAAATTATATATATATACCCAATAATATAAAAATAATACTTCAAAATTCACATAAATACTTCAAGTTTCAGATAGTATGGTTCGATTTTGACCGATTTTGACTGATTCTGACCAATTTTGACTACTAGGACCGCCTAGGACCGATTTTGACCGATTAATATAGTCCGATTAATCCGATTTTTGACCGCCTAGGACCGATTTTGACCGACTCCGATTAATTGACCGACTAGCTCAAAATTAGTCAGTAAGTAGCCGCCTAGCGCCTAGGCGCCGATTAATCGGCCGCCTAGGCCGATTTTTGCAACACTGAGTATAGTACACATAACTGTCAAGCATTACTTTGGAACGTATACGTGAATTATGGGATGATATGAGTTGTATAATTGTTATGATAACTTGTATGCACGTTATGAGTATACGTGAACGTAAACTGATTACGAGTGCTTGAATACATTAGGGTGTGACTGTCTAAGTGTGAACAAGTAATTAACTCTACCGAGCAAACCAAGGTGAGTTCACTGCTCTTTTCCAAGCATGCATCCCGGGAAGGGATATCGGGTAACGTTTTCAAGGAATAATGTCAGGTTAATGGGATGTTTGTTATTACTCAGTTTCTATCATATAAGACCCCTTACATCTACCGATTGTTGCCGGGAAGGCAACGAGGTATTTAGTTGATAGCGCTATTAGGTTTGGCACCCTCACACCGGGCCGGAATAGACGGGCGTGAACTATTTACCTTGACCACTTGACCAATGTTTTAATAGAGGCGTTGGGGTTTGGGCAAACACATCTAGTAGCCACATACGGTAATCGAGTTAATAACATCATCATAACATAACGTTGAACTGTTTTAAACACACCTCTGGTAACTAAACGCGTTAACAAAACTTTGAACTCACCAGCGTCGTCTGACACACTTGTCTGCATGCTTGCAGGTCGCTAGATTTCTTGACATTGACTTGCTATCTTGGAGTGCTGGAGTGGTCATGGATCGAGGCTCTCGGATATATTTGATACTTTGGTTTTGAACACTTATCATGAAACAGTTGTTTAATAATTTACTATATGCTTCCGCTGAACATCTCCTTTGGTTTAAACTTTTGATTTGGATGTATATTTTATGTTTTACTTAAATACTACACGTGGTTCAATATGATTGGTGGCTTGGATTCTGGTACGTCACACATCCCGCGGCGTTCCCGCATGTGGTATTTTGGGGGTGTGACAATGTATATCTATGTTTTGAAGTTTAAAGGTGTTCTTGACCGGTTTCGACCTGAGGTTTACAATTCAGAGAAGTTTTGTATGTTGTTTTTGTCTAGTTTTGAGAAGTATCAGTCTAATCAGTTTAAGATTTTGGGTGTGAGTAATGGATTGATTTTGTGTTGTTTGTTGGGGCCTTCGATTTATTATGTTTGTTGCGGCCTTTGACGTATATAATTGTTATAGAAATTAGAAAATCGGTTTTAATTTCGTTTGGTCTTTGTTTAGGATTTAGTAAAGACAAGACAAGGGCGCCAATTTGAAACCTTAAGTGGTGGTTTCCAGGCCAGATTTGGTTGTGACAGACTTCAGATCTGATGGTGGGTTGTAGCCTTGTAGGTAGTGGTGGATGAGAGAAAGAGAAATAAATATTATATATACTGAGTTTTTTAATTTTGTTTTTGTTTATTTATAAAACTATTTTTTTGTTATAATGTTATAATGACTAAATTACCCTTATCTGACCAGATTTAACTAAAATTTTAACAGGGTTAGTGTCAAAGGACAAACGGTACAAGTTTTTTAATACGTTAAGGGTGACTAGCATCTAATGAAATTTGGTATAAACATAAAGCACGAAAGTGTAATTTACCCTAAAAAGATTGCTAATGTTTATATAACCTAAGAATCAATTCATATATAACTGAAAATATTTATTAAATTAGAACTATTTTTTCAAATAATCAAATCAATCAAACTGTTTATAATCAAAACCGACAGTTATAATAATATAGAAATCAAAAATCAATAATTATAGGTTTATAGTTTTGATCCACAACCAAACTTTACCGCGTTCACATCCCTTTGATAACGATTCTTTGATCATACGGCCAAAAAGAAAGATGCCCTCTATTCTTATTTCTTAACACTTAACAAATATTCTAGCTTTAGTATTATAAATATAGAATCTTATTTGGTTGGTAAAACCTCTTTTTCTTTTTGTTAAAAAACAACCAATTGAAAATAGGAATATTGTAGCAATGATTGGAATAAACCATTTATTAATTGTATTAATCAACAAAAGTTGGTCGGAGAAATCAAACCTTAATAATACTAACTAGTAGAAAAAATATATAAAAAACTTGTATTCTCTCCTGTTGTTTTCTTTTTAGGCTGGCGATTCTTGTTTTTGTTTTTTTAACATAGTTATTATTATTATTTGTTTATTTATGTCAATTACTTTTTTAGTTTGTTGGATTTGGAACAATGATTTATGATAAGCCAAATTGTATTATAATATATATGTAGTTTGAACATTTTTTGAGTAGATATGTATTCTTTTCTATACAATAAACAATGACAAAAATAATATTGTATTTTGGTTTCGAAATTTATTTAAAATAGATAGTATTTAAACTTTGGATGTGTAGAAGCAAAATAAATGGTGATAAATCGTATTTTTTTTTTACGAGAATACTTATAAAATAAACTTGTTTATTATTTTTGCGACACAAAAATAGTTTAGAAAAAAATTGGAGAGGTGAATTTACTTGTGATTGAACAAACCTAAACGACCAAGATCTCTTTGTTCATAAACATACTCCTTCACCACTTTATTCTTTTCACAACTAATCAAATACTATGATGATATCTCGGACTCGTTAGTTGTACAACTACTGCTTCGACTATTATATTCTAGAAAACAAAGGAATTGTCTATGAAGACGTAAAATTAGTTTTTAAAAGTTGGCACCTATTATATGCTTAGTGCAATTGCATATGCTAGCTTAAATTCTTTTATGTTTTTGTAACACAAATTTTATACTTATTGTAATTTGTATTGTTATTCATGTCATATTTTTATAGTTTCACATGAAATACCTCTATTTATTTTTATGAAAACTAAAAATATATTTGTAGCAACAAAACAAACGTCAACAATTAGTAAATAATAAATAGAGTAAACTTCCGTTTTGCTCCCTGTGGTTTGGTCACTTTAACGGTTTTGCTCCAAACCTTTAAAAATAGCCATTTTACTCCCTGATGTTTTGGTTTTGTTGCCAGTTTGCTCCCCGCCTCTAACTCCATCCAAATTGTTTGTTTTTCCATTTTGCTCCCCGCAAGGAGCAAACTGGCAAAAAAACCGAAACATCAGGGAGTAAAATGGCTATTTTTAAAGGTTTGGAGCAAAACCGTTAAAGTGACCAAACCACAGGGAGCAAAACAGAAGTTTACTCTAATAAATATATAATGTTCAAATTTGGCGTCCATCTAAGTGCCAGTATATCTCGAAGTATTTGGTGTTTAATAGCACAACTTGGTGGCATGCATATTTTCTATAGTTGACTCGTACATTATGTATTTTCTACTCACTTGCACCGTTTACATTTAATTTTTTGTTTTTCCACATAATTTATACTAGTCAAAAGAATTATTTAATACAATGCAGTTACTGATTTACATAATTTATATTATGTTTTCAGTTCTTATATTATATTATATTATTGGTTGTATAGTATGAACACCTTTTGCAACAAAATATTACTTAGTCAAACAAATAAATCACATGACATGAACTAAACTCGTAAAATCTGATATAGTTTTTTTTTTTTTTTTTTTTTTTTTTTTTTTTTTTTTTTTTTTTTTTTTTTCTAATTGGTTATTAGAAACGATCTGGGATTGGTTTCTCGAATTTTCATTTTCATAAAATAGTGTGTTTTTTTTTCTTTTTTTAGCAATATTTTTTTTCTATATGTAAATAAAAAATTACATCGAGACAGAAAATAAACGGGCAACAAGCTGTGCCGCTATCCCTTAGTTTTAGTTTTTTTAACCGAGTTAGGGTTTTTTTCCAGTTTTCATATGCATTTGATTTCCAACCGAATTGTGCTCACACATGTCTGCAGCTAGTCCAGTTACAAGCTAATGGACTAGGGAGAAAATGAAGTGCCCGTTTTTTTAACAAATCAACGGTTCAGTGAAACCGATGATGGAAAATTGCCAATGCTTGCCTCCTACGTTTGTTGGCCAAGCCGTATTAGAGACTTGGGCTATCATTAAACCGGTAAAACATTGAACTTTCTTTAAAAAAGTATAATTATTTTCAAAATATTTTAGAAAGCAAACATAATTCTTTAACAATTATTTTACTCTCATAAAATTGATTCATGAACAATCATTCACTTATTTTAATTGAATGTTAAATCCTAAAGGACATAGTCTATTAGGGTGTGAGGGGGCGCCTTTTGGATAGTGAATCGGGTTCATCGGGTACACAGTCGCGTCATTGCAGGTTGGCTTTCGGGATCAATATTTTTGGCTCGTAAACCCAAGAGTGGTACCAAAGCATGGAATTAAAAAGGGTTGAAAATTGGGTTTGGGTTCATCAACCGAAATTGAATCGGGTCCATTCGACTACTTTTGGGTTACGTTAAGGTGTCACTCAATGATTGGTTGGTTGATTTGGATTCCCCAAGTAGTTTTGGAGATGCTCATTACACTCGAACCAGTTCAATTCGGTTATAAATATAATACATAAAAAAATTGGTTTCTTTTCTTTGAGAATTCATAATCACAATAAGGTTCTTATATTCTTTTCTTTGAAAATTCATAATCACAAGAAGGTTCTTATAGAATTTTGGTTTGTGGGGCTTTTATTTTTACGTTTAGGGTTGGTTTTCCACATTTCAAATTAACAAGTAATATTTTATGAATAAATAATAAGACTCAAATAATAATAAAATTATTGATTTTTGGTGGAAAGCCAATCCAATTTGTTTAAGAAGCCCATGATTGACAGGCTGGATTTATAATGAAATGCATATACTTAACGTATAGATTTGTTGCAACTGCCTTTTTTTCTATCTTACATATACACGGATATGCTTCGATTCCATTATTATGTCTTTACTTTCCTTTATTTTATTTGTATCATCAGTCAACTATATCCCACATATATACAAGCATATACATACATACGGTTAGGGCTGTAAACGAACCGAACGAACACGAACAAGGCCTTGTTCGTGTTCGTTCGTTAAGGAAATGAATGTGTTCACGAACGGTTCATGAACACTTACCGAACGAGATTTTATGTTCGTGTTCGTTCATTAAGGAAATGAGCGTGTTCGCGAACGGTTCACGAACACAAACGAACATAAATAAATTTGACGAACGTGACGAAGGATAAAGATAGATGGCCCAGAGAGTAGCACTCGAACTTGAATCCCTTATTGTGGAACGGAGGTCGATTGTATTCGTGGATTTAAATAATGAGAAATGAAAGGGAAATGATGCATAAACAAGGTAAAAGTGGGTTTCCTAGTTTAATTGTTAGGGAGATAAAATAAATAAAAGTTTAATAATATAAAAAGTACAAATAAAATATAAGAAAGTATAAAGATCTTCAGTTAAAACACAAACATACGAACATAAACGAACGCAAATCAACGAATGTTCACGAACACGTTCACGAACACCTTACCGAACGTTCACGAACACAATCGAACGAACGAGACCTCTGTTCATGTTCGTTCATTTAACTAATCGGACGAAATTTCTTGTTCATGTTCGTTCGTTTATTAAACGAACGAACATAAACGAACTTCCTGCCGAACGGTTCACGAACTGTTCGCTGAACGTTCGGTTCGTTTACAGCCCTACATACGGTGCTATGCATGTGGTCAATGGACAATTTACTTTTAAATTTAAATGCATATACAACTCAACACATAATGTTGATAGTATCTTGAGTTAAGTTACTATACAAATGGTCTTTAACAAACAAAAAATCATTAACGTGAGAATTGAAGAAGGAAAATGGTTTTTTTCCCATCTAGTACGTTAAGAATAATGTTTAATTGCGAAATATAAAAAAAAAATCAATGGTTTACTGTAGTAGAGTAATTATTGTATAATTACTCTACAAAATTAGAGTAATTTAAATTACTTTACAGAATTACTTAATTACTGTACTAGTGTAAAATCGTGATTTTTTTATTCTGGGACTAAAATACGTGATTAATAAGATAAGAAAAAATTAAAAAAAAAATATTCTTCACTTCTCACGTTAATGATATTTTGTATGTTAAGACTTATTTGTATTTGAACTTTACACCATATATCATAATTTAATGATCTAATGTTTATTTAAAGTTCAACTAGTCAAAATAACTAATATTATACATAGTCTCGGTGATTAATAACTTATTGGTAGGATCTTTTGAGTTTTCTATAACGAAATCTCATGGTTACCAAAAATATATAGCTCTACCTAATATGAAAAGTTTAAGTATACAAAAATAAAATGTTATATGAATACAAAACAACAATGTCACTGTCTCACAAGCGCCCCCTTTTTAAGGACTTTACAACAAAAACAAAAACTTTTGGCAAGAGGCTTCAACTATACATGTTAAATTAAATCTTATCATATACAAGTGATGTTGAATTTAGAAGTATGTTTAGTTTACCGTTAAAAAATAATTTCTATGTTTTACCTTCATCCTTAATCATTAAACTACGTTAATTACAAATTTGTAATTAACGATGTGCTTTTATAGATAGATTTGACTTTTAATTATTACATAATGTAATGACTAAACATTCCTAAAACAAATGTTTTTTATAGTCGAAAACTTATTTTTAGACCATCCACAATATGAGGCTCAAAAACCGGCTCCACATAACAATCTATCTATCCTGCCTGGGATTTCCCCTTTAACAGCCAAAAACACTGAAAAAAAACGCACCTCTCCCTCTCCTCCCCTCACTCACAAGTCACAAAACCCGTTATTAAGCATTTTTCTCACAGAAACACCCACGATCCACTCTTCTCCACACCGTCCCCGTCTTCTAAAAACACTTTAAATCAACTATTGTGGATGCTTTTATAAAAACTCAACCAATTTACTTGACTTTTGTTGGGTTTCTTATTTAAGTCATATAACCAATTTTAGTGTGCACTTAAATGTCGGGCATAAATGATTTGGGAAAGGCATCTTTAATATAGTTTACATATTTAAAAATGAGAAAATTACCAATCTAGCAAAGAAAAAAGTCAAATTACCAATCTAGCATGCTCATGCGTCTTTGGAAGGCCACTCATGTATGAGATGAGTCTTTCAAGCATGGGATGAGTCCTTGGGGAGAAACCCAATAAAAAAAAGACAAGTGGCGGGGATGAGTCTGCGGACGCATGGGATGAGTCTGCGGGACGCATGGCTTGTGGGTCCGCGGACGCATGGGATGAGTCCGCTGACGCATGGGATGAGTCTTTCATGTGTGTGATGTGATTTGTGGGTCCGCGGACGCATGGGATGAGTCCGCGGACGCATGGGATGAGTCTTTCATGTGTGTGATGTGAAGTGATGTGATTTGTGGGTCCGCGGACGCATGGGATGAGTCCGCGGACGCATGGGATGAGTCTTTCATGTGAGTGGCCTTCCACGTGTCAATTGGGGATTGGCGGACGCAATACTTGGCCTGGCAGACGCATTAGAAGACTTGGGATCTGTGAGTGGCCTTCCAAAGACGCATGAGCATGCTAGATTGGTAATTTGACTTTTTTCTTTGCTAGATTGGTAATTTTCTCAGTATCAAGGTCCTGTTTATGTATTTAATGTTTTTGTTTTTTTTTTGTAAATTTACATATATTTATTAAATAGGTATATATGACAAATTAAGGATTTTTTTTAAAGAGCAACTAATATATAAGAATAAATAAAGAGGTAAAAAAAGGAGGTTAGAGTGGTCCAAAGCAGCTGGCAAGAAAAAGGATGTGTAGAGAGATTTCATCATCAAAAATGGCATTTCTTCTTCTAGATAATATATACAAGACACCTCATTGACGCGTCAATCTTTATATCATCCTACTCTTCCAACCCACAAAAAACGTATCAAATTCCTTAAAGGTAAAGTTTCGTTTAATCTGCTTAGGGTGGAGGGAGTGGTCTCGGTGAATGATTCGGAGAGGGGAGTTTACCAAACGGGGATGGAGTGCCGGGAGTGGAGCGGTGATCGGGGAAGAGGAGAGAGGTGGTGTAGGCGGTGAGTAGTCATCGAGTGGGGAAGATGAAAGAGGTGGGAGAGAGAGGGGGTTAATGGTGGATCCTAACCCCTTTCAACCAGTCACATTTTTTTTAAAGTTGTTTACCACTTATGTGTTTGACCATTGCTAGTGATTAAGTGAAAAGATGGGGAGTGGAGTGGAGACTTGACATGGCATGACATTATTGGTTAGAAAATAAGTTTACCACTACCCAAATGGTGACCACTCTCCCCACCCTTACTTCATTAGTTAGCACATATTAACATGATGGATTGAGTTTTACGATAACGAGTTCTTATACTTATTTACCTGAACAACTTAACGAAGCTGTAACTAGCCGTGATTGAACACTTCACTACATCAAAATTTCTGAAAGTATTTTTTGAACGACAACTTTGGATTATTAACGGACTACTAGAGTATTATCGTGCCACAAACGGAACCACCTGATCATACCCATCTCCACTAGGCTATAACGCATATACACCAATTTAGGAAGAAACTCAATAAATCTTGGAAAAACTCCCTTATGGGAATTGAGCCTAGGACCTAGTGGTCCCAAAGCCTTATCTCACCTCCTAAGATGTTACCGGTCTATATTTTAACCTTTTTGAATAACATATTCACTACTAGAAAAAAACCTTCAATGACATATAGTTTGTAAACTTAGAAATTATTCAAATGCAACGGAAATATTCAAATATACGTTCCAGTCTATTACAACACCGATAAACAAAAATCACGGTTCGAAACAAAACATAATCAAACACGATGCCAATCACGGGATATGGTAGTCCTCAAGTCCATGTTATCCATCTCTACGAGCAATACTAATCATTTGCCTAATATGAATACTAAAAGTCAATTACGTTGAGTGAGATCTAGTTATATAAGTTGCTTAAGAATAAACATAACGTGAAACATAGTATTTTCAGTATAGCTTTTCTAACATAAACACACATTAACTCAAATACCCCTGTGTCTAATATCTGCAAACATTTATCGATAGGCGTCACGCTACTGGATCCATTTACCTGGTTATACAACCGATTACTTAGAAAGCCACAAAGGCACTGCCCCTTAACATACTTATGATGGAGATCCCATAAAGCGTATTTTCCATTCGTCATCGTGATCAGGATATAGTATATTTCGACAATGTCTTGACTTAGAAAAATGTAACACATTGAATTTTCCCTTAAACTTTAGTTCTAACGTTCATTGCACATGTCAGGATTACACTTAAGTAAAACGTTAACTTTAGATGTGAAACATGAACTTTAGATGCCCATCTAATAATCTCCATGACCACGCTTCGGATAAAAGCCCAAAAACTATTTCTTTGTAAGCTCCATTACTTTCTTTAACACGTGTTTTACTTTCAAAGCATTTGTCGACTATGCAACCCCCCCCCCCCCCCCCACCCAAAAAAAAGGGGTTATTGGATTTGAATAATCCTAAGTTCCACCTGTTGGCCGATAATAATCCTAACTTTAAAAATTCCCTCCAATAATCACAACTTGTAAAAGTTTGGTCGCCATTGATCCTTTTCAAACATATAAGAATTTGGTCTCCTCAATAGATTCAATTACACCTAGAGACTCCTTAATTGGTTTAAGTGCACCTATGTTAGAAAATGATCAATGGCGGCCAAACTTTTACAAGTTGGGATTATTGGAGAGAATTTTTAAAGTTTGGATTATTATCGGCTAACAGGTGAAACTTAAGATTATTAAAATCAATAACCCCCAAAAAAACAGTCTAAAAGGGGTCTAGAAACTCGCCTAGGAAACAGCTACAAATTGTTGGTGCACTTGTGTCTGTATTTTGTCATGATTCCAAACGATGTCTTTGTTAGTCCTGTACGTTTGACCAAGTCAACCATCCTCCGGTTTGACTTGGCCAAACAGTTAGAAATTTGTTTGAAAGATGTCTGTGTCGAAGGATGTGTCATCGAAGGATTGTTTAGATCCTTCGATGAGCTCGAAAGATAAGCCTTCGATTGATGGACCTCGAAAGATGTCATCCTTCGAGGTACATGTTGATCCTTCGAGCTGTTTCAGATCGATAGATGATCGTTCGATCATCTATCTGATCCTTCGACCAGACATGCTGTGTTCGGGTATATATACCCATGCATTGTGTTCACTTCTTAGTTAGACAGAAAAATAGACAGACAGAATAGAGAGGTGAAAGTGTGAGAGCATTTTGTTCAGACCACACACACACGAGAGTTAGAGAGAGTTTGCAAAACACATTTGTAAACATTGAGCTTGTAACCGAACCTTTCATACGTATTAATACAAGTGGTGTTAATCGGTGAAGACTTGTGTGTTGTGTTTGTGATTGTTCTTTCTCGGTTTGCATGCTAGCTTGGATTCCGCACTCGCTAGTGTGTTAGACATAACAAGGAATAGGTTAAACCTCAACCTCCGAGGGACCTACAAGTGGTATCAGAGCCGTGGCTCTTTTCCTTGTTAAAAACCGGGGTTTTACAAGACTTTGGAGTGTTTTGGACAAAAACTCTCTTGGTTTAGCTGCCGTTTTCTGTGTTTTCTCGCATTTTCAGTCGTAAAAACGTGTTCTAAACTTATCGGGTGTGTTAAAGGAAGGTTTGGGTAACTTAAAAATCTGTTTTTAAGATGTTTGGTCATTTCCGGCCATACTCCGGCTTACTCCGGTGACCGGTTTCTGGACAGATCTTTCGAATTTTGGTAATATTTTATTATTCAAATCTGGTTTGCATGCAGAAGATATGGTCTGACCATACCTTCTGCCGAAAGTTTCTACCAACCCATCACCTTTTTCACCAACCTGTCATTTTCGTCTGCTGTGTCAGTGCAGATCGAAGGATATCCTTCGAAGTCGAAAGATCAGCTTTCGATCAAAGGAAGTTCGACAGATTATCATCTTTCGAGCATCCTTCGAAGTCTGTGACTTATCCTTCGATTCAAGGAATCTTTTCGAAGCATACATCTTTCGATCTACAGTTCTTTTTCGAAAGATAAGGATCCTTCGTTTGGAGAATCTTTCGAAATCATTGTTCGAAATTCAACAGTGATCTTTCGAACACTGTTGATCCTTCGAACAAGTCTTGATCTTTCGATCCTTAGTCTGTTTATGTTTAACAAGTTTGTGATTTTCAGGTATTATTATTCTTGATCAGAAATGAATCCGGCCTGGGGTACTCCGTCAAATACAGAAAACAAGTATAGAAGCAGTGAGGATTTATTTACAGAAATGTACTATGGAACTCCGTCTCCGGATACAGCTTCCTCAAGACCAACGGCGTTTGTCACAATCACAAATTGTTTTGGCACTCCAATACAAGTTCCAGTCCCTCGAAAAACAGACATGTATGGAAATCCGCTTGAACCAGTTCCTCCAACAGTTGCCTCACAGTGCCATCCTTCTACGGTAGCACCATCATCTCTTGATACAAGGAACTGTAGTCAGACAAAAACAGCGTTGTATGCTGAAGTTGTCAAAGATGCCAGCAATGGTGAATCCTCGGGAAATAATGACAGTTCTGAACATGACAGTAGTTCAGATGAAGATGTTTCAACTTCAGTTGAGGATGATACAACTTCAAGTTCAAGCGAGGATGGATCTAAATATGAATCATCAAGGGAGGTTGTTGATTCTGATGCAGAAAGGTCAACATCTGAGAGTGATTCAAGTCAGGTATGTGTCGATGAACCAACTGCTGTTATTTGTGATAATTGTGATAGATTGCATGTTAAATGTGCTAATTTAGAGGCAAACATATCTGAGTTGCAAGTCAAACATGATGCTTTACAAGCTAGTTTGTTTGACTTGCAAGACAAACATGTTTCGTTGAATGCTAAGTGGGGTGAGTTGCAAAGCAAACACGAGGCTTTGCAAAACAAGTATGATGTGACATTCATTCACAACCAGAAGTTGACCGTGGATCTTTCTAAATGCACTGAAGCCAACATGTTTTATGACAACCATGAAAAGGGCTTTAAGTCGATGATTGAAACATTAAAGAAAGATAAAACCGAACTGACAAAAATGGTTTCAAGAAAACAAACGGAAATAAACCTTTACATCAGTAGGCTTGAGATAATGCAAAAAGAAATGGCTTGTGTCAAAACTGAAAGTGAGGCGATCCAACTCAAGCTAGACAGTTATTTGAGCTCTAGCTATGTGTTAGATCACATCATAGATGTTCAGAAAGAGAAACGGGATGTCACATGCATAGGTTACAAGAAATGTCCACCACCCGTGAGAAACAATTATGATGCCCTGCCTGATGAGGAGTATAGAACTCACTTTGAACCATCTGTTCCTCTAGACGTTAAGGAATTTGCAGCAGGACTCGGATACAAGAAGGAAGTGTCATCAGAATCGGATGTGTCAGCAGATACATGTGTGTCTTCTGCTGAACCGAGTCAGAATCCTCCAGTTGTGATTGAGGATACTGATTCTTCTGATGATGAATCTGATGATACTGATTCGGAAAAGTCTGATGCGGTGATCAAAGAAGAGGACATACCTCTTGA
The DNA here is from genome assembly GCA_030545235.1 of Helianthus tuberosus. NCBI lineage: Eukaryota > Viridiplantae > Streptophyta > Magnoliopsida > Asterales > Asteraceae > Helianthus > Helianthus tuberosus. The sequence goes on along the minus strand of JARYGA010058617.1, from coordinate 895 downwards.
GAATCACATTCTTTGTGATCCACCTGCAAAATCGTTTGTGACTGCTACAGCCAAATCTGTTGAATCCTCATCTGGAAGCTGTGAAAGCGTGAACTTGCTTTACACGTTAATTGGATCTGATAAAATATATTCAGACAAGGATTTCCCTATCAAAAATGTCAATCAATCTTTGATTGATAAAGTTTTCAAAGATTCTACCAGTAAGTTTTTGGGAAAGTCGAGCCCAGGAGTTGTAGTAACTCAGTGTGCTCCTATCCCAAAATCCGAAGTTAGAAAGAAATATGGGAATCAAAAATTGCAAAAACAAAACAATCAACGAAAGCAAAATCACGCTGCCCAAGGAAATGGAAAAGGTCAAAAGAAACAGACCAAGAAAAAGGACAAGAAGATAAACTTTGTGAAGTCAAAGGGAACGGACAAAATCGAAACTTTTGAAAATAAATCTAACTTGGATTTTGTTAAACAAGCAACATTGTTGAAAAGAAATGAACCAAACTGTTCGAAACCTAGTACCTCGAGATCACAAAGTTCATCATCATCGGCAAGACGATCACATGATGCTTCGGGGTTTGTTGAACGAAGATCATGTTTTGAATGTGGTACAATTGGACACATAATTCGAAACTGTCCGTATCTTCATTAGTTGAAAGCAAAAGTTGATGCCCCCCATGGTAACAATTACCATAAAAGATTTGTTTCACCAAAACAGGACCCTCGTCTTGTTAAACAACAAGAAGTGAAACAGAGAAAGAAACAACGGAAAAATGTTGAAAAGATTTTAAAACCGGAGGTTATCCAAACAAAGTCTGTTGAATCAAATGTTAAAAATGAAAAACAAAAACAGATTTGGAAACCAAAACCAGTAATTGTTTCAGGGGGAGCTACATCAATTCCG
>JARYGA010058616.1:0-47112 GCA_030545235.1 Helianthus tuberosus | reverse complement strand
AAAAATCATTAAGATCCATGTATATACGTATTCTATTTTTTTATTATATTCATATCGTATCGTTAGCTAAAGTTTGTTTCATGTGATTGTTTATCCCAAAAAAAATTCGTAGAAATTAATGAATCAGTTTGTTTTAATACACAGAAGTAGATTGAATACAAATAGCCAGGATGTTCGTGTTGTTTTAGATTACCCCCTATGGTTATACATATATGTACGGTTAGTAGCAGTAGTTCGAGTGATCACAGAGTAATTTTTTGACCATTGATTTCCATAAATACACATGTGTATAACGTACGGGGGTTGTATGAGTAAAGTTCATGTGTATAGTAATGTTCAAAGTCAAAGATGTGTATTGTAATGTTCAAAGTCAAAGATGGTTGTATGTTCAAAGTCAAAGATGGCATAGTAATGTCAAGGCTGTTGTTATATTTATTTTAATTCATTATATTTGTTAATTTTTCTTTTCGTGTTAATGTCTAGTTTTACATAAACGATATAACATAAGATTTGCATTTGTAGTTGAAGACAATGATGGTTGCAATGGCTGGTTGGTAACAGAGGAGGTGAAAGTGCTCGAACAAATCAACATTCGTTAAAACGAGATTTGAGTGGTGTAGTAGACAGAGGATAAGAAAGTGTTTTGATCATGATTTGATATGTATACGTATATATACATTGTAGTAATTTTAATTGTTTGGAACACGTTTGTTGTATGTACATACACACATATTGTGTAAATCTGATTGTTTTTCATAGCGTACACACATGTACATATATTTATTCATGATTGCACACATATGTAAGTTTGTTGACAGTTTGTTGTTGGGTTAGGGTGTTTTTATTGTTTAGATTAGGTGTTTTTATTGTTTAAATTAGGTGTTTGTTGTTGGGTTTTGGGTGTTGACTGGGACTGTATAATGTTCTATTGATTATGTCACAGGTCAAGAGCATGAAAATCACTTTCTTTTTTATCCTTTGTTTGTTAGTAAAGAAGATAAAGAACGTACAGAATGTTCATCAAATGATGTAAAGCTCATATTTTTTCTACACTCATTGACATCTTCAAGAGTTTACAATGAAATAAAAGATGACTATTGGCTTCTTTATATATGCTCTGTTAATGAGACTTTAGTTTGGATCATAGTATAGTAGGGTCTTAATATATTGTTCTTAGACTTGTTTCTTGATGACTATGTAGGTGAAATTGGCAATGCCTTGTTTTAGTTACAGAAAAACGTCGCATAGCTTTTACATGATGAAACAAGACTACGGTTTTTAATGCATTTACGAATATTTTGCATGGTTAAAACTACCCATAATGCATAAAGCAATACCCATATTTCCTTCAAAAACGTTGATGAAAACTATGTTCCGATTAACTAGAGCACTATAAAAGCCTGAGTAGATTGGAGCCACATATCTATGGTTGAACACAAACCATCAAATAACAAAAATATAGATTCAGAAATAATAGCCCATCCTTCATTTAAATATAATCAAATTAATTAATCAAACAAAAAACATACAGGTACTAAAATATCCCAACAATCTATTGAAACAATTCTTGATTTTGATTACTAACAAGCCATTACGAATATGAACAAAACACAAAAAGATTCATGCCAAATAAACCCCATGACGCATGTCATCAACCAGTTTTTCTATCTCCTTTGAGGTTAAGATTGAACCATTTTTGGGATCCGAGGTTCCTTCTTCGCTCGGACTGTGGCTGTTTTCACCATCACCACCTGGATTTTTACCGTCATTTCCACCGTTATTACTACTAGCTTGCGTATTGCTCCTGCTACCAACAACCAAAAATCTACCTACTGTAAACGATGATTGGATATTTTCTCGTTGTTTTAGAAGCTCGTCCACATGTAACATTTGTCACCGTAAAAAAATAGAAAAACTTTTAGAACTATACAAACGTTTTATCCTTTTTTTGGTAATCATGTGTGTAATAGACATATGCAAAAGCACACACATTCTGTTTTTCCTAGGTGTATCTGTTAGTCACTTCTTGAAATCGGGCCAAAGCCTGCATAAATATCAAACAAGAAACACTCAGAACATAAATATAACATTTTAGTTTAATCATCAAAATTACTAGCTGCAAATTTTTATTAAGCTACATCCATATATAGACTATAGATCGATAACTAGGGGTGTCAATCATGTCGGGTTAGCATGTACTTCGGTGTACACTGGTATGTTCACCTGTGTATAATAGTTTGTACACATGTGCACAACTGTTGGTGCACACATCTGTCGTCTTCGTCTTACATCGAGTCTTTGGTTCGTTGCGGTTCGGAACAAGAATGATGTCATCATTCTTGATGATGACATCATCCAAGTGATCTAATTGCTTACATCAGCAACAACATCTCACATGAAACAGAATGTAATATTCACTAGATGACAAAATAGATTGCATGTGTATTTGAGTTGTTGATTTCGCTCATAGGGACATAAATGAGATTTCGCTTATGTGATCAGGTTGATTTCGCTCATGTGGACCTTGTGTCTCTTGGGGCGAAATCACAGCACCAATATATAGTGCACTCATGAGCGAAATCATTATACTAGTCCCTTGTATTCCATACCGAAGTGCTTCCGGTGTGAAGATTGATTGTACACAACGTTTATTCAATACAATCAGTGTTTTAAGGTGAAGATAAAGCTGTTTCTACCTTTATTTCTTAGTTTCCGCCTCTGAAACAAAGTTAAACTCCTCTGAACGACTCATTCGGGTTAATACACGATCCTACAAGTGGTATCAGAGCCAGTTGGAGAAGTTTTGCAGATTACAGCCTTAATTCATTGAGATTTCTATCTTCTACACCTTCTTTCATCAGTTCAACACATTTTAACGGTCAAAATCGGATCAAAATTTCACAGATTGTTTAAAATTGGACATAGACGAACCCTTGAACGTTTGAGACTGAAATTCGGAGTAAAAATGGACCAAATCAGCTTCCGAGTTGGTTTCGCTTATACGGACACTTAGGTTTCGCTCTTGTGACAACTAATGGTTTCGCTTTTGTGAACACTTAGGTTTCGCTTTTGTGACAATTCAAGGTTTCGCTCATTTGAACATTAGTAATTTCGCTCATTTGAACATCAGTGTTTCGCTCATTAGGACATCCAAGAGACATAATTTCGCTCATAAAGACATCATTAAATTCATTGATATTTCATTAAACAAGATCATGTGATAGTTCATTGAATTCGAGGTGTCAGTTTGTTGGAACTAGAAATCATGAGTTTTTGTGTCAGTTTGGTCACATGAGAGCTTGGTTCAAGAATTGCATGTGATCGAGATATTGAAACATTAAAAAGAGGTTGTCTTGTTGCTTGGTTCAAGAATTACTTGTGATACTAGTTTGTCGGCAATTTAAAGGTTGCATGTTGCATGTGAGGTTCAATTAAAAAGTTAGTGGGATATTGTGAAAGTTGTCGGTTTGCATGTGAAATATCTCGAGAACATATGAACTTTTGATCTGATCTATGTTGTTGTCGGTCACTAGTTGCATGTGATAGCTGATAAATTCAAAGTTTCGGTAATATCATTTAGTCTTAGTGGGTGTTGATCCATGTGAGTTGGTGAGAAGGCCAAATAGAATTGAATTGTGACTTAGAGTTTATCGGCCCAATCAGAAACTGTTATTGGCCCAAGACATTTTAATCAGTTTTTGGTTTATATCATTATTGTCAGCCCAAGTTGTCATCGACCCATGTGATTTGTTTCATATAACGAGGTTGTTTCTGGAAAGTGCATCGTATATTGTGCCGTTTGCAAGAGGTGGTCAGAACCATTTGATGTGCATGTGATTTTTGATGTTTGTCGGCTAAGTGGATTTGTGTCAAAAGTTAAAGCAATTCATATTGCTCGGTTTGAAATCACTTCAGGTCAAAGCTGTCCGCACAGTGTGTCAACTTTTAGTCCACACAGAATTATCATCAGTTCGAGTACCAGTCTTATTCGATTAATCGATAAGTTGTTTAAACTGATTGTTTGTTTGTTTGTTTCAGGTATGTTTTTAAAAGGTGATCTATCTTGGACTTAATATTTCGCTTAACGGGATTGTCTTGATAAACGTGTTTACGAATCATGAATTTCTTTAATATGACTAAAGAAACATTTGATAGAATAAATGTATTAATGAAAGAGTTTGACTCGTTTTCAGGTTGTCCAGGAGAAAGTACAAAAAGTATCATTGAGAGGTATAGTCATCTTGTTCGTTCAATGTCTAAGAAGGGTATTAAGAAAAGTCTAGATGAATGGGTTGATAAATTAGCCAATTCCTTACCTCAACAAGAGTGGGGTACATTTCTTTTGAATTTAAAAAGAACTGGAGAATACTCTGAATTGGCAATTGGTCAATTCATTAAGAAACTTGAAGAACAGATGGAGAGAAATGCTGAGAAGAAGAAAAGTCAAAGTGGAAAATCAATATTAAAGAAGAGCAAGAGTAAAGGTGTCCAAGTGGGAGAGGAACAGACTGAAGAAATTTCAGTTTTGAAAGACGAGAAGAAAGCTGATAAGAAACATATTTTTGATTTGCAGGAAAATTGTGAGAGGTTGAAATCTGAAAATGACAAACTGTTAAATGATTTGAACAGTTTGACATTAGAAAACAAGATTTTGAAAGATAAGGAAAAAGAATTTGAAAATGAAAAATTAAAATTTGAAAAAGATTTTCAAAGTCAAATGAAGATTTTAGAAGATGAGAAATCTGCTATTTTTAAAAATAATCTTGAAAAACAGATTGAAATAAACTCTCATCTTCAGAAAATCATTCGGCTTGAAAATGAAGCTGAAATTGCTCGGAATAAAATTGACGAGCTTGAGAAGAAATTGAAAGGTTTTGTGACTTCGTCATCAACACCAGATTATCCCTGTCCAAAACCGATCAATTCTGTTCCAATAAGTGACAATGTCACAAACTTTGACAAAGTCAAAGTTGAAGATTGTGATGAAAAAACTGATGATGATGATGAGAAAAAGAAAACATTTTTGAAATTAAAAGAAATGTTTAAAGAAACTGTTTTACATTCGACTGAGAAAGGTGAATGCTTAAAGCAAAAACCTGTAAAGAAGAATGTGGAACAAAAACAAAAAGATAAAAAGCCGAAAAATTTTCAAAAAGAAAATAAAAGCTCATCAGTTCAAACATCCAATCAAAACAAAAATTTAAACAAATTGAAAAATGAAAACTCAAAAATAGTTGGTGAAAAGTGGTGCAGGTTTGACCACAGTGCTTCAAAGCCAAATCCAGTTTTCAGGAGGAGTGATAATTACTACAAAGCCAGACAATGCTATGATCTGAATGTTTGGACTGAAAGTGGTGATTGGTACGATAACAGAGTGTGTTACAGATGCGGCTATCAAGGACACATTGCTGTTAACTGCCAGAGTTGGAGGTTTAAGTCAAGGAGATGCTTTAACTGCAACATCATTGGCCATATTGCTAGAGATTGCCCAATGAGATCAAAGGGAAGATCGAGAGCTGAATCTCAGAAAATGGCAATGAAGAAACCAGTCAATGTCAAAGCAAAGCCCAAGGAATAGAAAGTTCAAGAACCTAAAGTTCAAGAACAGAAAGTTCTAAAACCGAAAGTGAAGCTTTCGCAGGGGCAAAAAGACAGACTGAGAAAGAAGAGGAAGAAAGCGAGAGAATATCTTGAAAGGATTTTGTCCTCGGATATAGCTGGCAAAACAGATAAAAGTTCTGATAAATCGCCTTGCTCTCCAAAGAACAACAAATCTAGCAAAACGCATTCATCAGATACAAATTTGAGGAAGAAAAAGGGAAAGAAGAAGAAGAAAGTTTGTGGTGATGAATCTGTTTCTTCGGAAACAAAGGAGCCACATGTTGGCGATGAATCTGACTCTTCAAAGTCAGACAAGCCACATTCAGGCAATGATTCTGGTATGGTAAAACCAGAAGAGCCTTGTGTTGAGGTAAAAGTTGAGAATTCTGGTCTAACAATGGATGATGCAAATTTTCCACCATTGTTGAACAAGAATTCAAAATCACCCAAGGACCGTCAGGCTTGGGTGAATCTGTTTAAATGAAAAACCTGACTTGCCGGAGCTCCCAGGTTAGTAAGTGTGGAGCAGGTATCGGCACATTTCTTGAGAAATTCACGAATGTGATATTTCGACTTAAAAGTGGTAAATCAGGGACATTAAGTTGTACTTGATTTTCTACAAGTGATGTTTGAGGATTGATCTTAAAATGTTAGTTTTTACTAGTGGTTGAAGAAAACAAGGTGATGAATGATCCCCATGTTTGAGAAATGACTTACAAAACTAATTTTCCGGAAAAATCATTTTGATTAAAACAAACTTAAGTGTTTTGAAATCACTATGGGAAAATAGTTTGTTGTCAGGGGGAGTTCTGATTGTTCAAGCCAAGTGAATGGAGAATTGAAGTGATTCTCATCATGTTGTCACATTTCTTGTACAGTTTATTTTCAAATTTTCCCAGAAAATCAAAATTGAGACATATTTTGATTTTAGGGGGAGTAAAAATTTAAAAAAAAAATTAGAAAATTTGAAAATGTCAAAAACATTGAAAAATGCAAAAATGAGTTTTGTTGTGAAAAAGAGGAAATGATAGTAGATCAGTTGGACTGTCACAGCATGCTAAAGAAATGGAGAGTCAAAATGTGATAAACGATCTCACTAAAGATGTGACGATAGGCTCAGCTAGACTAGTAGATTTGCGATAACGATACAAATCTAAAGCAAAAAGCCTAGTTCTAGTGGGAAACACGGTTGAAAGCATAGTACTTAGTTTTGTCCTTCTTGATTGTGTGCCTACTCGGTAATTGCTGATTGTCGAAATACATAAAACTGGTTAAGTTTGTGAACTTTCACAACTTTGCTGAAAAGTCGCTGTGATTGTGCATTTCATTTTGCAAAGATTTAAACTTGTTTTATTTCTTTATTTTGTTTAAGCATCGGACATCCTCTGCGTATACGTGAGTATCGATCTGGATGTTGTTGTCTAAACGTTCTGCTTTATTTTCTTTGGTGTTTCGTTTAAGCTTTGGATCACCTCTGCGTATACGGGAGTATCGACCTGGTGGTTAAAGCCTAAACAACTTCAACTTGTTTTATTTTTCTTATTTTGTTTAAACATTGGACTTTCTCTGCGTATACGGAAGTATCGACCTGATTGTTAATGTTTAAACATTCTGCTTTGTTTTCGCACAATTCACAGTTGATAAAAGTTTAAAGGCATTACTTGAGTCAGTGTATTGCATGATGAGGGGATATGCTGAGATCGTGGGGTCCATAAGAATTTAGTGCTATCTAAATATACCTTAACGTATCGGTAAGCATTTCAAAAGTTTTTAGATTGAGTTTATGTGGACAACAATATCGTCAATCCATGTGAATCGTTTAGAGCTTAAAATGTTTAAAGCTTAACGGTGCTAGTGATTGGTCATATAAACTGATATGATCCTCTTACACAAGCTCACAAAAAATAGTGTCTGTAAATATTATTTTACTGCATTTCTTTTCAGTCAAAAATCCAAAAAGATTTTCAGTGTGTTTTAGCATAAATTTTTTGAAAAACTCAAAAAGATTTTCGACAACTGGTGTTGAAGAGCTAAATTTCAAAATTCCAAGTGCTAGACATGATGAACAAATGGTTTGGGAAAATGTGTTTTGAAAAAAAAAATGATCAAATTTTAAAATGATTCATCAAGTTTATTGAGTTATTTTTGAGGGAGAGTCAGTGTTAGTGCATACATTGAATTGTTAAATGTGTGAAATTTACTTTTAGGTAGAGTGAGTTTGTGCAGGTTTAAGAATGAGCTGGATTGATGATCCTGAGCTGGATGAGAGCCAGGTTACGATCTTGGAACAACCTCAGAAAGAGCCAGCCAGATTACGATCCTGAAACAGATGATGCTGAAGAACTAAAGGAATGCCAGCACATTGCAGGGGGAGTCTGTTAATGCTGAGTGAAAGAGTGAAGCTCAAAGACTGATCAAGACTAAAGATGCAAAGACTCGACATGTGAGACTCGTCAACATCTGAGGGGGAGTCTGTTGGTGCACACATCTGTCGTCTTCGTCTTACATCGAGTCTTTGGTTCGTTGCGGTTCGGAACAAGAATGATGTCATCATTCTTGATGATGACATCATCCAAGTGATCTAATTGCTTACATCAGCAACAACATCTCACATGAAACAGAATGTAATATTCACTAGATGACAAAATAGATTGCATGTGTATTTGAGTTGTTGATTTCGCTCATAGGGACATAAATGAGATTTCGCTTATGTGATCAGGTTGATTTCGCTCATGTGGACCTTGTGTCTCTTGGGGCGAAATCACAGCACCTATATATAGTGCACTCATGAGCGAAATCATTATGCTAGTCCCTTGTATTCCATACCGAAGTGCTGCCGGTGTGAAGATCGATTGTACACAACGTTTATTCAATACAATCAGTGTTTTAAGGTGAAGATAAAGCTGTTTCTACCTTTGTTTCTTAGTTTCCGCCTCTGAAACAAAGTTAAACTCCTCTGAACGACTCGTTCGGGTCGGTACATGATCCTACAACAATAGTACATTACATAAGTGTACACTAGCCTTTACACCATATGTACAGTATTATGTTAAGTGAAAGTTAAATTGTTTTTCTGAAACCGCATCCTAGTGTTCAACAACCCAGTGTACAATCTTCATGTGTACACCCAACTCAAACAGAGCATAATAAACAATCAGGAACTCAAATAAGTATGTATTTATACCTCTTTAATAGTAGCTTTAGTAGGAACACCAAGTACTGATGCTCCAACTCGCAACCCATCATTCAGAACCTGTTAAAAATCAAAGAGAATTAAAGATACAACTTGAGATGAAAACGATTAACTGAGAGTAACAAACCTTTTCTACATCACTGGATGTCAACAAAGGTCTTGCAGAGGTCAGATCAATTGTCTGTCCATAATCAATTATTAAGAATAAGAAGAGAATACGAATACTAGTATAGCAAATTATGAATAAGAGTAGAATATAAATACTAGTTCAGAGGTCAGATCAATTGTCTGTCCATAATCAATTATATTTGCACCAGACATCTCTTTTACTCACAGGATAGTTACCAAGCATGACATGATGATTGATTTATGTGACATCTATTTTGCTTGTAAAGAAGTATTGAATAAGAATTACATGAGAGATAAAGATGAACCTGAAGTCCATTGTATATGGAATCTTGTCTTTCCTTACCAGGCAATGCAAAACCTAGGTCCACATTGATCTCCTCTCTGGCATCTGACCACATCAACTATTTATAGCTAATGTATAAAAAGAGTTAAAAAAAATGGGAGCAAAGAAGAGCGGCACATAACATCATTTAGACCTTCAAATATGTCCCGGTAAGATGGATCGCAAACTACAAGAATTTCCTTAACCTCAGGCATCTGTGAAAAAGTGTAGAAACTGCATTGTATTGAAAAGCAGTTAATGATGACCCCAAACATAATATGTACAACAAAGAGTCAAAATAGTAGAGGTGCCAATACTAGCAGCAGGACAGGATGGTTGGGTAAAAGCAGCATAACATAGCGTAAAAACAGAGCAAAATCAGAATACACAGGTGTACACCCGCCTCAAACAGAGCATAATAAACAAAACCACCATGTACATATGTGTACAACCAGTGTACAATCTTCATCACATTTTCTCCAAAAAACATTACCAATAATCAGAATACACACTGTACATCCGCCTGAAACAGAGCATAATAACCATAAACACCCTTTACATATGTGTATAACCTATTGTACAATCTTCATCACATTTTCCCCAAAAAAACAATACCAATAATCGGAATACACATGTGTACCTCCGCCTTAAACATAACATAATATACACTTCTGATATAACAAAATACCTCCTACAATACATATGTGTATACACAGTGTATTTATAACTATTGCGAACGACATACACAAGTGTACATCAACAAGATTAAACCACCTAACGCAAAAAAGAAGGGTTGCATCACATCGCGAAGATTAAAATGCCAGAAAACAGAGTAAATGCCAGAAAACAAAGTAACATCAACCCTATTCACATAACCCTAACCTACAAACCATGTACTACTGTAATCGAATACAAATTAATCAAAACACAACATCGTACCATAACCTTGTGATTAGACAACTATTACAACTTCAAAATGATCTCACACACAACGAATGAACGAAACCCTAACTTTCCTATTTCAAATAATTAAAAGTAGTACTAATCATACACAACCATAATCGATGTACTGCATATAAACTTACCTCTGCGAAGCTATTGTTGATTTTCCTCGCTCGAATGCCGCTCCGTGTGTCGTATTTCCAATCGCCGACGAGCTATGGAGAAGAATGAGCGTAATTTTGTTATTATTTTTAGAGAGAGATTGGTATTCTAGAAAATCAATTACGTTTCCTTCCTGGTTCCAAAATTAAAGTAGGTGTAATTTTACATTATTAGCCCTATTTGTAATTTATGTTTATTACATTTTATCAAATATTTACAAAATTGCCATTGCCATTAAATCTCATCATCTAACAAATGAATGGTCAAGATCTGTTCACTTTGTTCACAAGTTAATCAGTGTTCACTCTAGAACCCTATATATATATATATATATATATATATATATATATATATATATATATATATATATATAGGGTCTGGTTAACGTACTATAGCTCTTATCGTACAATACGTACGCGCTCATCTCAGCAGTCCGATCTGGTGCGAATCTAATTTTGAACATGCGATTTATGTTGAAAAACCAACATGCGAAATTGCTTTATATACCAACATGCGAATTCATCATATTTACCAACATGCGAAATTGATACAAAAAAACAACATGCGATTTAATAAAAAAAAACAACCTGCGATTTCCAACATGTTTTTTTATAACATGCAACTTCACTATATCGTACGTATTGTACGTTAAGGGATATTGTATTTTACACATTCACTATATATATATATATATATATATATATAGGCTAATTATAATGAGAAAACTCACTCCAGTTGAGAAAACCCAAGAAACCCACATATGTGGCTAGGATTCAGCCACATCACATCTCCCACATTGATAAGCGAGGGGTATATACGTCATTTTGCATGATGGCAGAAAATGTAACAGTTAGTCAGCACTCTCTCTCTTCCTTTTTAACATAAAGTGACGTGCATCTCTCTTCAATTGAAAGGTCTCATATTTTCCTTCATCTCTCTTCTCTAGCACACTTTTCCCTCTCTCTCTCTTTATATCTTTATCTTCTAATTCATTTCCAGATCTTGAAGATCTTCATCCAGATCTAAAAGTGATCTGAATCCAAAAGATGATCCAGTTCAAAAGATCATCATTCAGATGCTCCAGATCTAGAAGATCATCATCCAGATGTTCGATGTTTGAACATGATATTCCAAATCTAGAAGATCCTCCTCCAGATCCGGTTGAAGATGATCGATGTTGAAGATGATGTGATGGCGGTTTGATGTTGAAGATGACCCAAAAGATGTTCGATGTTTAAACATGATGTTCCAAATCTAGAAGATCCTCCAAGTCCATAAGTATGTTTGTTTTCAATTTTTTTTTTCAGATTTGCAATTTTTTTTGTGTTTTGTAGTTCTTTATTTTTTTGTGTTTTGTAGATCTGCAACTTTTTTCTGGATATGCTGTTTTATTTTTTTGTTCAAGAAGATGAATGTTTCTAATTTTTTGATCTATCAATTTTTTGTGTAAAATTTGTTCAAGAAAAAAGGCATGTTACATTTTTCCGTGTCACATAAATAATGTACGTTTACATAAAATAAAGTGTATTGTTACACTTTTTTAGATTATTGTAAAAATAAAGTGTGTTGTTACATGCAACTTTTTTCTGGATATGTTGTTTTTTTTTTTTTTTGGTTCAAGAAGATGAATGTTTTTAATTTCTTGATTTATCAATTTTTTGTGTAAAATTTTTTCAAGAAAAAATGCATGTTACATTTTTCCGTGTCACATAAATAATGTACGTTTACATAAAATAAAGTGCATTGTTACACTTTTTTAGATTATTGTAAAAATAAAGTGTGTTGTTACATTTTTTCCAGATTATTGTAAAAATAAAGTGACTGTTACAGAAACAAAATATGTTGTTACATTTTTTTTTTTGTTAGAAATGTAACAATCAAAGCAAAAAATGCATGTTACGTTTTTTGTGTTACAGAAATAATGTCCGTTTAGGGCTGTAAACGAGCCGAGCCGAGGCGAGCTAGACCCAGCTCGAGCTCGGCTCGAACTCAATTCGAGCTGGCTTGGCTCGAGCTCGAATTTCAAATCGAGCTGAGATTTAAGGCTCGAGCTCGACTCGATTAGAATTCGAGCTAGCTCGGCTCGGCTCGATCTAGCTCGAAATAACAAAAAACCACAAAATTTACTACTTAAAAAACCCTTATAAATGAATTTCTACATGGACTAAGGGCCATAATTGATATTTAGTTTAACCATATGGCTAAATATGCAGGTACAAATAGTTAATTCACTTTGTACATTGTCTTTACCTTCTTTTATAGGGGAAATACTCCCTTAGTTTTGGTTTTCTAAGTGACGTGGGACAAAAAATGAAGGATGTAAACCTTATCGAGCCAGCTCACGAGCCGAGCCAGACCAAGCTTGAGCTCGGCTCGTTTACAAACCGAGCCGAGCCGAGCTGGCTCGTTAACAACCGAGCCAATTTCGAGCCGAGTTTTTTTCGAGCGAGTTTCGAGCGAGCTGCGAGCCAAGAGTTTTTTGAACACCCCTATGTCCGTTACATAAAATAAAGTGGATTGTTACACTTTTTTAGATTATTGTAAAAATAAAGTGTGTGGTTACATTTTTTCCAGATTATTGTAAAAATAAAGTGACTGTTAAAGAAACAAAGTATGTTATATTTTTTGGTGTTAGAAATGTAACAATCAAAGCAAAAATGCATGTTACATTTTTTTGTGTTACAGAAATAATGCCTTTTTACAGAAAATAAAGTGCATTGTTACACATTTTAGATTATTGTAAAAATAAAGTGCGTTGTTATTTTTTTTTCAGGTTAGTGTAAAAATAAAGTGTCTCTTACAGATTAATAGTATACATTCTACAACATCCTTTTTTTATGTTTCAATATGATAATCATTTTCAGAGTTAAAAAGTCATACATGTGTAACATGTTTTAATGTTTTGATTAATCTTCCATTTTTGTCTTTTTTTACAGTTCAGTGGATGTCCGTTTATAAGGTGGGTTGACCAACCCATGTGCCACCGATTTGCTATGATTATTCCGGGACTATTGAGAACTATTAACAGGCTACAAGTTGAGGTTATAGCTCGTGAAGATGAAATTAGAAAGAAGAAAACCATTACTTGATTTATGATTTTCGTTGTTGTAACTTCCACAATGTTTGTTTGTACTGCTGGATTGATTTCAAAGTTTTTATATTTTATGTGTAACTTTCCTTTGGCCCATTTTCCTTCATGTTTTATAAAGTACATTGGACCTGCAAATTATGTAACACAATGCAACATTATTCGTAGCATTTAAAACGTATCATAAAAACAATTCAAAAGTATAAGACAGAAACATAAAAAATAAAATTAAAACAATCTAAAAACCATCAGAGAGAGAGAGAAAGCATAAAAAAAATAAAAGAAAAGTACATTTGAGTTTCTAGAAAATTGATGGGTGACATAACTTTACTGCACTTTCTTAATGTTCCAATATTACCCTTCAGTACATGAAATATATTAAAAAATTGAGACAAAAGTACACAAAAGCAACTAAGACTAAAGGGTATGGGGGCCGGCTGAGGCCCGGCTAGGACCGGCGCCGGTCCCCCACACCGCCCCCTGGGCTCGGCTCGGCAAAGTCGACTCCCCACAGCCGGAGAGGACGGGCCTGCTTTCTCTCATAATAACCTATACATACATATATATACATTAAAGGGGCTCATCCTCCACCCCCTAGGTCCATCCCCTCCAAGCCGAGCCTACATGGCGACCCATCTCCTTGGGGATGAGGCTCTTCATACCCTTTAGTCTAATGGGCAAAAGTGAATCCTAGCCATCCATCAAGTATGATCAATGGTTGTTATTGGGTTTCCAGGGTTTATTCAACTCGTGTGGGTTTTCAATTTATCCTTGCCCTATATATATATATATATATATATATATATATATAGGGTAGGGTTCTAGAGTGAACAATGGTTTATTTGTGAACTGAGTAAACAAACCTGGTCCATTGGATTAGTAGATGATGAGAAAGAATAGTAATGGCATTCCTGTAATTAATATATCAAATTTTCGTATTAATTGATTTGAGTAGGGGTATTAGAGTAAATCTCTATCAAAATAAACATTGGAACCTGGGAACTGAAGAAGCATATCATATCTTTGAAATTTTTGATCCCTTAATCATCGCACCTTCAGTTTTTAGAACCAAATTTCTTCTCTCTTTTATTTAATTCCACCGGCAATTAGTAGCTCCCACCGTCGATTGATAAGGTTTGCTAGATATCGGCTCATTCATTCATCGGAATAATAACAAAATTCCTTATCTCTATAAAGAGTAACTCGACTACGATTCTGATGCCGATGAATATCATCCTTCTACCGTGTTTCTACTTCTGGTGGCTAATCAAGGTATATAATAATGCATATAATGGTTTCTTCTTGCTCTGTTTTGTGTCCGATTGTGTATAGATTTCACTGTTTTTCCCCTTTTTGATTCATGTAAAATCTCGGGTTTGTAGTTCATAGTCTGTTTAAAAAAACTTAAATTGTTCAATATAGTGTGCATAAGTTGCTGGATTTTGGTGCAAATATTTTTCAATTTTGTTTTGTATTTTTTGGTGTAATAGTGCAGTTCTTAAACTTGTATCATATCGTCGTTGAGTATTATTGAATCGTGTAAGCTTGATTTTGAGTGTACCTGTGTAATCCCAGACATTAACTGGTTTTTTTATGTATTTGTGATGGTTTATACACATGTGTATTTGCGTTGTACACATGTGTACATAATGTTGTATACTGGGGTATGTACTGTTGTATACAAGTGTACGTAGTGTTGTAGACAAGTGTACATACTGTTGTACATCTGTGTACGTACTGTTATACACTAGTGTGTCTCTTGGTACACGAAGGTAAAAGATGTTGTACATCTGTGTATATGCAGGAAAATGATGTTTGAAACTGAAGTTGGAATCGGGTTGCTGCATTTGTATACGAAAAATCTACAACCTAGTATGCTTATTGGTCCTGCGATTGTCAATTTTTTTGCTTCTATGCTAAATTATGAGGAGGTTAAGAGAACGTAATGACCACAACTCTGCCTTTTCTGCCATACAGATTGCTTTCTGAGTATTAGGTTAAATACATTTCGTTATACAAGTGAATGAATATTTCGCACACATATGTCAGTTTTGGGTAACATGTAATGTAAGAGGCATATGTGTTTTGTAACACTGGCTATGACGAAGTGAAGTAAAGCGAAGTGGATGCTACTACGGAAAAAAAATATGTTATGCGGCTAGGGACATCAAATGCAAACAAGCACAATGATAGAATAATGGCTGGGGCAGAAGAATATGATAAGGCTAAGAAGTCTTTTGTTACCTAGATTTATTTTTGTATTTTGGTACATGAAATTGGTTTTGAAAATGCTGGTTTTTTGGTTTAGAAGTTGTTAGACTTTTGTTTATCTTGCTGGTACTTTGTTTTAGAGGATGTTATATTTCTGATTATCTGGTTGCGTATTTATTTAACTAAATGTTTTGTTTTGGTTAAGTATCTTTTTGTTTATGTATTGTCTGTGTACTTTATTGTTGGAGATGTTGGCTTGTATAAGACACAACATATTAAAACCCTCATCATACATATGGTTATCACTCAATCCTATGTTTATGTATTCATACAAAATTTAGTGTTTTGGACAAGGTGTAATACTACATAAGTGGCTATACAGTATAAATGTGATTAATCAATAGTCTAACCATTATAAAAAAACAAATGATACGAGTACTAAAATGAAAAAAAAAACATCTGAATTAAATAAATGCATATTTTTAAAGAAGAAGGATATTGTCGATTGAAAATGAGAATTTTGATGCCAACTTGTTTTTTTTTTTTTTTTTTTTTTTTTTTTGAATCTTGAATTCAAATATATGATCACATGCTATAGATCGCAAGATTGTAGGGCAGTTATATGGAAACCTATATTCTAAATCACATTCAAATTTAGATTAAAATTAAATTCCTAATTAAGTTTAAATGGTAATGACAATCCTACCCTTATATTTTTTAAACTAGATCAAGGGCCAAGATGAGTTCACTCTGTTCACAAACAAGGATGTTGTTCACTCATGATCCTAGCCGGCTAAAGAGGAAAAGTCACAGAGAAAGCCTAGCCTCGAGTCCGCAATTCGTTTACGAATTGAGTAAGGACTCGCCCTTAAAAGAGGGGGAGGGGGTTCGGGGGAGGGGAAGATGAAATCTCACCACTCCAACCGGGAAATCCCTCCGAAAACAAAAAAACAAAAAAACAAAAAGACAACGCTCCATACAATTTTTCAGGGTATGGAGCCACGTCGGTCGTTTGGCAAGGCTGTCTCTTGGGGGCACTACTCCCCAAGGAGCCGAGTGGGAAGGAGTGGCCTCAGCTTCGTCCTATAGTGCGGAGTCCTTTAGTTCTCACGCTCCCATCTCAATCATAGCCGTCTTGTCTGTAGCTGCGGAGTTTCGTTGTTTCCGAACTTGGGGGAAGACTCCCTAACCCCTGGGGAGCTCGGAATGCTAGTTCTTAAGCTACAGTTTCTATGATTACTTAAGAGATTTCTCATTTGAACCTTTTTAGGTGCTCTCTCTATTCTGTCATGAGCTCTCTCTCTTCTGTCATGTTATTTTGGGATTGAAACTAAAAGTAAAAACTGATCGAGGTGCTCTCTCTCTTCTGCCAGTTGCTTCGAAAAGTAGCGATTTTTATATAAAAAATATTAAAAAAAAAAATTTGTGTGATTTTTAGCTATTTTTAGGCATTTTGGGTTGTGTTCACATTAGTTCTCGCGGTTCTCGCAATAAGAGGTGGTTCTCGCATGATTTTCTCCCTATATATATATATGTATATATATATATGTATATATATATATCAAAATCAGCTCCAAATTTAAGAAATTAAAAACAGTAAAACAAACAAAAGAAAGGGTGTCGATGATACATAAAAAAATTAATAAATATAACAATTGTTCTATCAAAAATAAAAAATTGTCTTTGTATTATATGTTTAATGAAAAAGTTAAGCGAAATAAAGACAACTAAAATTAGAAAATGAGTTAAATGTCATTTTAGTTCATGTGGTTTGGATCATTTTGCTAATTTAATTCAAAGGTTTAATTTTTCTTATGTGGATCCAAAAAGATTTCACCGTTACTGGGTTAACTTCATTCATTTTTTCTAGTTAACGAGAAGGGCAATTCGATCATTTTTCATGTAATCTGTTAAGTAGAATGGCAATTCGGCCATATAAAATGACCGAATTGTCTTTCTCGTTAATAGAAAAAATGGATGAAGTTAACCCAGTGGACTAAAATGGCAACGGTGAAACCTTTTTGGACCCATAGGGGAAAAATGAAACTTTTGAACTAAACTGGCAAAATGGCCCAAACAACAGGGACTAAAATGACATTTAACTCTTAGAAAATATAATTAAGTGTCATTTGGTTTGGCCACGTATGTCATTTCAGCTCAAATTTAAAAATTGTACAATGTGGCATTTCAGTTCAAAAAACTAACTCCAGTTAAAAACTTTAGTTTTATAAAGAGTAAAATTGTCATTTTACCTTTTCTTTTAATTTTCTTTTTTTAAACTCCTGTCACTCCTTTTATGTTTTACACGGGTATGTGTATATAGATAGTTTGGTACAGGAGTTTGTGTTCCCATGTCCAAGTAAAAAGATGATTTAGGATTAGAGTTTAACAGTGAATGTGAGCGAAATGGGGTCTTAAAAGGGGTGACATAGGTTTAAACAGGTAAACTAAAAGAAAGGGAAATGCCAATTTTACCCTTTATCAAACTGAAGTTTTTAACGAGTGTTAGTTTTTTGGATTGAAATGATACGTTTTGGGAATGTCAGAAAAAAAATTATACAATTTTGAAATTTGACCTGAAATTGCATAAATAGATAAAACACAGGGACGTAAATAGCACGTAGCTCTAGAAAATAACTATTGAGTATGGACTATTTTACCAAAATCAGTTTACATGTTTTGAACAAAACCAATAAGTTTTGACGTAATCAAGAAATATATAATTTTTATCAGTGTATTTTGTCTATATGATACTGTTAAAATAAGGTTACACATATGGCCATGGCGATAAATAAAATGATGGCACGATGCCTTGCTAATTATCTATATATAAAAGAAAGAGAAGTTTAATATTGAGCTAATGTTTTTGTGAGCCATGGGCTTTGCTTACTTGCACCTACTCTTTTTTTTTTTTACTTTTTTTTTTTTAATGAATGCGTTGATACCATTTTAAAAATATTATTTAATTTTTCTTTTTCTTTATTATAACGAGAGCAAGGACACCGGCCGAACTCCTGTCGTTAACTTTTTTTAACCTTTTTCGTTTACCATATTGTTTTATCTTTGCTTATTGTTTTGAATTCAAAGCGAGCTACGACGCGAAAAAGATAACACATTTAGATATCTTTTTGTTTAATTTTACGAATTTATTCATCAATTGTTATTGTGTGCGATAAGTACCGAATGTCAATCATGTCCCTGCGCAACACGCGAATGACTACAACCCGAGTTTTAAATTAAGTGAAAATTTCTTACATATCTCTTCAAACTTTCTGGATATCATATATGTCTAAACTAATTCTAAATAGATTAAATTTTTGTTTTCATCCCTGATGTTTGTCCATTTTAACTAGTTTAGTCCAAAAATCTAATTTATAATAAATCCAGTCTTAAAGTTTGCATTTCTTAATGTTTTTCATCCAAATGGCTAACTTGGTTTGTTTTTTATGTTAAGTCTTAGCTAATTGACCAGAATACCCGCAGGGACTGAAATGGAAGTTAATTTTATATCAGAATACCCGCAGGGACTGAAATGGAAGTTAATTTTATATTTAAAAATATTATATATATTTAAAATTGTTTAAGGTTTATTATATATATATATATGTATAGGGGAAGGTTCATTGGGGAACACTAAAAAAGTGAGCAACAGCGGGGAACCTGTCACACCCCAACCGATGACGGAAACATCGGGGTGTGGCACTGAGCGAAACAGGTTGTCCAAGAGAAATTCCATAACAACTAAATTACCGGATAGTTAATATTATGTCACATACCATAACCTATCAAGTAAAATCAATTATTACAGACATAGGTATCTCTAGGCAAATCATTGTTCCAACAACTCAAATAAATAAATTGTCTTTGTTTCTAGACTCTCCTACTCGGTTCCATGAAAGCAAGCAACATCCTAGCATTTTAAACACCTGTCACATACGTTAAAATAGAGGTCAATATACATAGTGTAAAGGTGAGCATACAAGTTTAATAGTATAATAGAATTCGAAAGCGTTTACGCATAACCAGCATGTAACATGTAGCAAAGTGAAGCTAGTAGGTTATCGACAATGAAATATGCACAGACGTGACTTCGAGTTGTAGAATGCGCAACACATATCCCCACTGGGACACGGGAAGTAAAGCCCTTAACAACCCCTGTCCACGACAGGTGCTGAGTCCAAACTATAGTACTATCGTTGCTAAGGCGTCAGGCAACAATCACTGTGTAAACATAACATACAAGCATTCATCGAGTAACACGTATTACATGAAGTAACGGTTAGCGTATAAAAGTGTTTGCGTTGTGTGATCGATGTAATTTGATATAGGTAATGTATGTAACATCCAAAAGTGCTTAAAGAAAAAAGGGATTGAGTATACTCACATGTAACACCCCAAAAATATGCAATTTATTTTGTTACCTAAAATGTCTAGTCATGTTATATTTAACCTAGTTAAATGCATATGTTAGTAACTCAATTAGAAGGAAAGTTATGTGACAAATAAACAACAATACTAACTAGAGGGGGTAAACTTGTAAAAAGGGAAGGAAGTTTTAATTTAATAAGTAAAACACAAAACACACACCTTGTGTGTGTTCTGTGGATCGACCAGAGCCAAAGGAGGGCCAAGAGAAACCCTAACTTCATAAGATTCTCAAAATCAGAAGGAAATTAAGAGCTCTGATGGATGCATGAACCCTAAACTCGAATAATCTAAGCTTGTTCAACGATTGGTAAGTCGAAAATTCTGTTTCGATGATTTGTAGAAAGTGGGTTTCAACCCAATCTTGTAGTAATGTGAATAATTGTGTAGTTGTGAGTCAGGATTTCACAATAGAACAAGGAATTTGTTTGATTTTAGTTAATCGGATGGTTTGAAGCATAAACCCACTTGAATTAGGAAGATAATGAAGAACAAGAATGAAATTATGTGTAAAATTATTGTAATGGTTAGTATGAGAATTGTTATTGATGAATTAATGATAGTTAAAAACTGATTTGGAATGATTGTTGTGGGAAATTTTGGTTGATCTTGATAATCTAAGAATGAACTAGTAGAATTATGCTTTGAACACTTGTACCTTATGCTTCGTTGATGTTATGCACACCAAGTGTTTGATGAAATGCTTTAATGAAGATGTAGCCTTGTTAGTTATAAACTTTATGTGAATTGAATGTGTGTTTTTTTGAAGTAAGTGTAGATTGTATGATGTCCTATCAATTGGTGTGTGTAAACGGGTATAAGACCTAAATTAAAGTATGAATGGTTATGTATAAGTGTTAAGGAAGAAAGTTCAAGTCAAGCGAAGCTACAAGGGAATCAAGATCGAGGTACGCTACTTGTACAACTCATGGTTTTATTATGTTATCGTTTTACTATATGATGTTGTATTTGAGTTAATCATAACGATTACCATGTGTAGGACCCTTTATGGGTCGAATACGACGAATTAAAATGCAAGAGAAAGAATGTGTGTAGACCCTTTTATGAACGGGTCAAAAGAATAAGATGTAAGAATGAAATGAATAGTGTGAAGTTCCATTTGGAACAAACTTATGTGCAAGAATGATGATATTAAGGTATTTAGTAATTTGCAAGTTTGCGGATGTCATAACAACTATAAATCCGTGAGTTGAAATCTTGAGTTAAAAGAAAGAATTTTACTTCTAATGTCACACCCCGATTTTCCACGTGTCACCGGTGGGCCCGGTGGGGAGTATCGTGACGTGGTTGGCAACATAATAGTCAAACAACACAATATATATAAATGCACAGCGGAAGCAAAAGATAATTATTATTACATTCCGAATGTAAGTAATGTCAAAGTATTACAACGGAAGGTAAGGGATCCACAGGCGGATCTTAAAACATATCATTTGTTCAACAGACTTTAGACGCCTAGAACTTTCAAGATTTCCTTAATAGCGCCCTGAGCTTCCAGCCAATTATGTTCAGTACCTGTCACTTAACCCTTTTGGAAAATACGTCAGTTTTCACTGGTAAATACACTCAACCGACTCATTTTGGAAAATGATTGAAAATTTGTTTGGATGCACATGGCACAAAATATATTGACACTTTGATTAAAATGCACAGAGGCAAAATTAATCTTTTTATACTTGGAACAATTATAGTTATAACCTTGTATACAGATTTACATGTTCGTTGTACGTTCAGGGCCCGATGTAGAAACCGAGTCAAGATTAACAGACACGCCACAAGTATAGGCCCACAAGAGAGTGAGATACCGTTTCCCTTAGGCAACTGTCAGGTGTATGCCTACACCCCGTGCGTAAGACGTGGCCATTTTATAACACAATGATGTCAAGGATATCCGGGACATGGTCATTAACCCCTAAGGCTTTTATTTCAAACAATACAGATTAAACCGGGTTACCTCAATAATTTAACCTTCATTAAGATTAAATATTCAATACCCGACCAAGCGGTATCATTATACCGTATTCCAAGCCCGTATAGGGAAAATAAGTTAAGAGTATTTACCTGAGCTAGCTCCTGTCTTAAATAGCAAGAATCTAATAACTCAGCCGTAGTCACTTAAGTAAGCGTAGGTACAATTTACCGGAAAGCTCTAGTCTGGAATGATGGTATAAATAATTAATTAGAATGCTAACGGGTCTTTAATTAAGCCTAAGCTTAGACCGGTTAGTCTTAAGGGAATATACGGTTCTTACGCATGATTAAGCGAAGACCGTAATAGAATATGATTTAGACCTGACAAGTTTGGAGACTTGTATAATATGGGTAAACTAAACACATTCTGGATTTTGAGATAAAACCGATAAGGTTTGACCCGTTTCGGCTAATTTATGTAAACTTGTTACATAAACCGAACCGAACGCGTAATAAGCGTAACGGGTATTCATTAGAGCCATCTACAGGTTTCCTAAGTTAATTATGCCTCAAATATGTTGTGACATCAGTAAGATGTCTTCCATTATGCCCGAAACGAATTTAAACACAAACTATGCCCCGTAGGGGTAGTTTGGTCATTTTAAAGGTTGTAAAAGAGTTTAAATGTTTAACTGAGTTACAGGTCTGATGTAAACAGCAAACATACTCAGTTTGATGAGTTATAACAGTAGGCTAAAGCATATATGTGAAATTTATCATCTTTAACCAAACTATGCCCCGTAGGGGTATTTTGGTAATTTCACATAAGCCGAAAAGCTCAAAAACGAAGTCTGAGTTAATCAACCTTTGCTTACTGTTAAATTATCATAATTTGCCTCATATATCAGTAGGTATCAACCCGGGTACGTCCAATATGATTTTAGGACATACTATGCGTTAAAACGCTAATTATGGTGATTAAAGGCCATTTCCGGGTTCTATACTTAAATCTGATATTTTTATATTTCCAGAAGGCTTAAAATAATTTATTTAACATATGTGATCAGTAGCAAAAGGTTGGGAGTCGTTTAGATAAGTAAAACTCATTTTATGGCCCGTAAGGGCAAAACCGACAATTACCGGATTAAGCCTACGACTACTAGTTATGCTCGGCCTAAAATTAATTAAAAATCTTTAAAAATCCCAAAATAATATATAACATCAGTGGGTAAAATATTTGATATCAAAAAGTATGTTTAACTAGGCTATACGCTAATTACGCCATTTTGTTAACATAAAGCTTTAATTTAGCGACAATGAGCATAACTCTTAATCTACAAGTCCAACTGATGTCAAACTTTGCATACAAGTCTATATATCAGTAACTAAGGTTTCTACACTTTTACATTTTCATAAATCACGTTTTAAGGTTATAAGGGCATAATGGTCAACATATGAGCAATTAACGGAATCATGCTTATTAATCGGATAACTAATGAACCGAGGTGTATAATCACAGAGGGTTATACTTGCATGTAACCTGGTCCAAATGAAGCTCTAAGGTATTTCTAAAACATACCTAAACGGGTCAGAACTGAAGTCAAAGCAAAAGTCAAAGCTTTGCGACTTTCGGTTCCGAACCGGGTCTAAACAGGAAATAGTCGGGTTGAACATGTTTAGACATGTTCTTACACTAATTATTAAGTTATAACAATAATCAAACAGGTTATATATGATCTAGATAGCTAATTATGCCTAAATGACATTTTAAGCATTATGTTGACTTTTTAAGTAAAGGTTTGACCCGACATTTGCCCTGGTTAGGATGGTGATCAGGGGAAACCCTTTTGGGGTTTTATTACCCACATAAATACCATTCTAAAACTACTTTTGATTCGAGATAAGACTGAGTCATTAGTGACTAATCTCGAAGTCAAACCGTAATTACGACGGTTTGACTTTCAGCTAATTAACTAAGCTAAAAGCAATTAGGGAAAGATTAGAATACTTACTGAGGTCCTATGCACGAGATATGATCACTAGGAAGCACCTTTGAGCTCCAGAATCACTCCAACAATGCAGAGAATGTGTGTGAAAGAATGTTGCACAAGAAGGCCTTTTATACTTGTTCATACACCACAACAAGTTGACAACAAGGTCTATGATCCATCCACAACTGATTAACACTTGTTGCTACTGCTTAGGGATGTCTAGGGGTCTTTTATAACTGAATAAAACCGGTGCAAACGGTCACAATCGCGTACAACAGCCAACAGCCCGTTTTCTGGTCGCTGGCACTGCCTAGCGCACCGTTACGCTACACTGGTAGCGGTGCGCTAGCCCGCAATATGTGGCTTGTTGACTTTACATGGTAGCGCACCGTTACGCTACACATGTAGCGGTGCCCTAGCCCCTTCTGAGACAAGAATTGTTGTTGTTTGATGAAGTTTCGTAAAGGTAACCAATTATTCCGACTTTGGGACCTATATCAACACTTATGGACCTCCCAAAATGTCTTGTACAGTTACAAACCCCACCATAGTGGTTTGTTTGCTTCGATTCCAATACAAGACCCGAAAATAATGGTTTATCATTCAATTTACTTCTTTGGATCCAATCATGCTTTTCAAGATCTATTATTGTAAACCAAAGTTCTGAATTGAAGGTATAAAGACGTGTATAACATTTAATCGGGTCTTGGGATTTATAATTGAGGTCGTTCAGAGGTAACAATTTAACATGACGCCATTTTAAATCCTGCCGAAACATCTTTATTGAATCCGGGTTTTCACGCGTTTTGTCTTACATGACACGTGTCGTGTTATTATTGAACCCGAAATTTTCGAGGTGTTACATCCTCACCCCCTTAAAATAAATCTCAACCCGAGATTTACTGAAACAAGTAAGGGTACTTTTCTTTCATCGTGGATTCTACCTCCTACGTGAATTCGGGACCTCTACGGGCATCCCATTTGACCTTTACAAAAGGTATATGCTTTCTTCGAAGCTTCTTTACCTGTCGATCCTCAATCGACAAAGGTTTTTCAACAAATCTTAAGCTCTCATCTATATGCACATCTGTATGTGGTATTACCAGTGATTCATCAGCGAAGCACTTCTTCAGATTGCAGGTGTGGAACACATTGTGAATTCCACTGAGCTCTTCCGGTAAGTTTAACTTATAGGCAACTGACCCGACACGTTCGATAACCTCGAAAGGTCCTATGTATCTCGGGCTTAGCTTGCCTTTCTTACCAAACCGCGTCACTCCTTTCCAGGGTGACACTTTAGGACTTTGTCACCTACTTCGAAGTAAAAATCCTTACGCTTAGGATCAGCGTAACTCTTCTGCCTATCCCGGGCAGCTTTGAGACGGTCGCGAATCTGGACAATCTTGTCCGTTGTTTCGAACACTATCTCTGGTCCTGATAACTGGACATCTCCAACTTCCGCCTAACAATTAGGCGATCTACACTTTCTACCGTATAACGCCTCAAAAGGCGCAGCCTAAATGCTGGTATGGTAGCTACTGTTGTAGGAGAATTCGATTAACGGTAGGTTCTTATCCTAACTACCACCCAAATCGATCGCACATGCAAGTAGCATGTCTTCTAACGTTTGAATAGTACGCTCACTCTGACCGTCAGTCTGAGGATGGTAGGCCGTACAAAAATTTAAACGTGTGCCCAAAGATTGTTGGAAATTCTTCCTAAATGTGACGTGTATCTAGTATCTCGGTCAGAGATAATAGACACAGGTATGCCATGTAAGGCTACAATCTTATCAACGTATAACTGGGTTAACACATCGGAGCTGTAAGTCTCCTTGATGGGTAAGGAATGAGCTGACTTAGTCAGTCCATCAACTATAACCCATATTGTATCATTTCCTTTCCTCGTCTTGGGTAACTTGGTAATAAAACCCATAGTTACCATTTCCCACTTCCACGTAGGAAGTTCAGGCTGTTGTAGCCAACCTAATGGTTTCTGATGCTCGGCTTTGACTTGCGCACTTGTCAAGCATTTAGCTACATAGGTGGCCACAGTCTTCTTCAAGCCTATCCACCAATAGTTTGCCCTTAGATCCTGGGTAGCTGATGGCAATTCTTAATCGTTGTCTAATTAGGGTTGCGGCATGTATGCATAAGCAATATGAACCGTCTTTCTTATTTAATAACATAAAACCCTCAGAATATTGAGTCAGGCTTTATGTGCCTATGTTTTAAAACCTACTTACTCAAGGTTTCGATTATTCCATAATCAATATGGAGTTTTCACAATACTCCAGCCCACAGCGGGATACAATCTTAATTCTACCTGCCTTCCCGGAGGTAAGCAGGGAAAACTTATGAGAAGATAATCAAGATTGCAAGGAGGCTACAGAGATTTTCCATATCTCAGGCTCCAGTTCATCCACCATTACTTGTGTCAAATAAGTGACACCTTTATGTTATAAGTCCACGAATTCCTTAGTCGGGACATTTACAAAAAAAAAATTTCCATTTTTGGATATCTTCTTTGAATACTACTAGTCGACTTTAGTACAATATGACCATTGGGATATCTCAGGGGTTCCATGTATTAAACCTCCATGCTGATCAGACATGGAAATAATCTATGGGACACACTAGGATACGCCAATCCTCATATGACACTTTAATCAAACATAGTTTGGCATTCGCAGGCGATAGAAAACGATGAGAAAAATAATTAAAATAACATATGTTGTCGTACTCTATGCGAAGAAAGAGTACTCTTAGATTTTTCGGAAGAATTCCTTGCCGATATTAGAAGAATTGGTTACTATGGTTTCCTTGGTAAGTTATACCTTGTGGATGATAATAAAAATTTTTGCTAAGTTTATGGTTCATGAAGATTTATTATTGCCTGTATTAAAAACAGGACACTTAGCAGAAATTATTATTGATAAATGATAAGGAAGTTTATTGTACAAGTGCTTATAATTAATTAGAATGGAGATTTTCACAAACTAGGCACCTAGCCCAGTTGGCTAGGCGCGCGAAAGGGTGCGGCCGGCCTAGACCCAGGTTCGATTCCGGGGACGGCCAGTTCCACCATTTTTTTTGTGTTTAATATTAATTAATCGCACTGATACGGGTAATTATGAGAGTTGTCTCACAAGGAGTCTTGATAATTAATTGCTTCTTATTACCCCCAATATGGGCTTGATTTTTCGAGGCAACCAATCTATTTTTATCACTATATTTAGTCCTTATGTTTTAACGGAACTAGGACATCGGAAAAATCTCCTAATGGATATTAAAACATCCATCTTATACTGCTGGAGCAGTCTCTTAGGTATACAGGTTTATTCACTGAACTTTCGTTGCTTTTTATTAAGCCTGTATTTGCTCTCCTTCTCCGATTTCTAGGAGTTATCCTCTTTCTTTGGTTCACCCTTCATATTTGAAGTGTGAACATAGCTCTCCTCATGAGTAATTTAAACATGGTTTCGAATGAGATTTAGGGCGAGAAGCATTTGGCCCCTTGGATTGTCTCATGACCTTTTCCCATGATCTCTCCAACTGCTGCGTCAATCACAGCTTGGAGATTAACTCCATCAATATTGAGGTTTACGTTTGCAGTTTTATTAACTTTCGTCGCATTAATAGTATTGCGACTCTCGTCTTCCTCCTCCGAGTTTTCGATACTCGTAACTTGGTACTAATCACCAAGATTTAATAATTATTAGTCATCATCCTGATGACCTGACTTAGATTAGCCACGACATTCATAATCCGTATGGGCTATTCCGTTCCGAACATTCATAGTGAATGTTATTTGAACGTATTTCCATTATATTTAGCCTAGGTCACAACGGGACCATCAACGGCATGCAAAGTTTGGAGCGAGTCCAATACCTGCTTGACAGGGGACCATAATGTCACAATTGTCTTTGTCACTAGGACGATTACAAATAGCTCAAAGGCTAGTCCTTACAAGACTTTTATTATATATATATACATATATGGCATAGGAGCCTGTCTCGAGGGACGTAAAAATATGGCATAAAGCACAGTCATGAAGGACATAAGTAATCATATGGCGCGAAGGCCTTGTCGTGATGACATTTAGATATGGCACAAACGGCCTTGTTATAAGGACATTCATCAAATCTGGTACAAAGATATGTCACCAGGAATGTTAACATTTAATATGTTAACTTGTCACGAATGACCCATTATAGCACATTGGCTTGTCATGAATGACTTTAAGACACAACTTGATGGTCTATTATCAAGGACCTGAATTTATAAGCCGCAATCTTATTAGATTAGGGCTTCAAGGTTTGAACGTGGTTCTTCACCTTTGGACAGGGAATCGTAAAGATCACAATGTCTTTGTTACACATGGACAGTATAATTTGGCCCATCGGCGAAAACATCACTCATGGATGTTTATAATTGGTTCATCCTATTAGGTGCTATAAGTCATGATTGCATTAATCATATTGACTATTTGGCTTGAGCATAGCTCACCACCTTAGACAAGGAATCATAATGATAGCAATGTCAATGTCTCAAATGGACAATATATTATAGCCCGTAGGCAAGACATCACTAAAGGATGTTAAGTAATATGATCATCGTATTAGATGATATTAGTCATGATCGCATTGACCACATAGACTATTATGTTTGGACATAGTCCAATATTTTAGACAGGAGGTCAAAGACCACCACTGTCGTTGTCTTATCGGACAACAAGTTTAGTCCGTAGGTGCTTCATCACTAACGGATGTTTATAATATGATCATCTTATAGGATGATATAAGCCATGATTCCTAGATCACTAGGCTAGATTTGAGAATTGGAAGAATCCAATATAAGGATGACTGTTGTGATTTTCTCGAATCACCTTTGTCAAGAGTGCTAACACATACCTAGGTGTTAACAAGGATCTGAATCCCTTGAGTAGGTTTCACCATCTTGGCCGCGTAGGCTAGGTTTCACCTTTAAGATTCCCTTCAATTTCATACTGACAGAGAAGGAAGGATATTTATTTTTTATTCAGGATTTTTATCATAAATCCTTATTCATAAATAATAGCACCAATGGCTTAGTCGCGTAGACAAGTTAAATTTATAAGCCATGATTTCAGAGAATCGTGGCCTTAAGGTTTGAATCAAAGTTCATTACCTTTTCTTGACAGGGAGCTGTAGGCTACCACTGTTTTTAGTCTCAGAGGACATTAACTATAGCCCGTAGGCACTTCCCTTATAAGAGATGTTTATTACTGGATTACCCCCTTAGGGAAATTCATTAACCATGGTAAACAGAGACCATATATGGTTAATTTATTAATCATATTTATTTAGGATTTCGATTATAATTCATCCTAATTATAAAACATTAACAGTTTTATTAGTGGCACCCAATGGCCTAGTCACATGGACATTTATAAATTATAAGCTTATGATTTCAGAAAATCAAAGCAATAATAACAGTTTTATTTTATAGCACAAAAGGCCTAGTCACAAGGACAAGTTTTTAAATTATAAGCCATGATTTCAGAGAATCAAGGCCTTTAAGTATATTAGCACCACTGGCTTAGTCACAGGACATATATAATTTTATAAGCTATGATTTCAGAGAATCAAAGCCTGAAGGTATTCTGGCACAATAGGCCTAGTCACGTAGACAATTATAAATTATATGCTAGGATTTCAGAGAATCAAAGCATTTGAGGTTTGAACCTAGTTCATTACCTTTATCTGACAGGGAGTCATAACTACCACTGTATTTTGGCTCATGTAGAAATGAGCAAGGCCCTTAGGCACTATATTACCACGTATGGTTTAAAATATGATCATCTTAATTAATGATGTAAACCCAGGATTCAGAGATCATTAAACTGGGTTAGGAATCTTTTAAAGAATCCTTTATAAAAATGACGTGTGTGATTTTAATTGAATCACATCTGCCAGGAGTGTTAACATGTTTTAAGATGTTAACAGGGAATTGAATCTTTTTAACCAGGTCTTACCATCTTGGCCCGGTCTTATAATTGACCCAAGGCTAGGTTTCCCATTTAAGATTCTTAATTTATAATTAACGCAGAACAATTTTAAATTGAGGTGTAAATATGGATCTGAATCTAAATTGCGGAACTGCCATCTTGGCCGGTCTTAATATGACTCGAAGCTAGGTCTTGCCCTTTTAGATTTTGCCATTTTATTATAATGGTAGATCTCGCAAAAAGGAAATATTATTTTTCCATTTATTTAATATTTATTATTTAGAATGAAAGTTTAAACTTAATCATTCCTTTATATAAAAATAAAAGTATAAAGTTGCCCTAAGCGGGACTTAAAAGGAATAATGTTGTCCTCGAAGGGACTGAATGATAAATATGTCCTTATAAGGACTATATACGGAAACGTTCTTCAGCAAAAGGAGTTTCTTATTCATTCAATTCCTGAATGCTTTCTCCGTGGGTTGAACGTCTCATCCTGGTCGCGGTACGAAGCTCAGCATTTCAAGGCTCCAGACGTGGAGAATTTTTATTACAGCTTCTTCGCTTGGCGACGTATCCAATAAAATTTTGGAAGCAAAATTTCCATATTAGGAATTGAGAATAATCCTATGTTAAGTCTAGACTCAGAAGTTTAGATATGTGCAATTGTGTAACTGAGATTAAACACAAAAGGCTAGTGTTTAATTCACTCAGTGTTGGCTCTGATACCAACCTGTCACACCCCGATTTTCCACGTGTCACCGGTGGGCCCGGTGGGGAGTATCGTGACGTGGTTGGCAACATAATAGTCAAACAACACAATATATATAAATGCACAGCGGAAGCAAAAGATAATTATTATTACATTCCGAATGTAAGTAATGTCAAAGTATTACAACGGAAGGTAAGGGATCCACAGGCGGATCTTAAAACATATCATTTGTTCAACAGACTTTAGACGCCTAGAACTTTCAAGATTTCCTTAATAGCGCCCTGAGCTTCCAGCCAATTATGTTCAGTACCTGTCACTTAACCCTTTTGGAAAATACGTCAGTTTTCACTGGTAAATACACTCAACCGACTCATTTTGGAAAATGATTGAAAATTTGTTTGGATGCACATGGCACAAAATATATTGACACTTTGATTAAAATGCACAGAGGCAAAATTAATCTTTTTATACTTGGAACAATTATAGTTATAACCTTGTATACAGATTTACATGTTCGTTGTACGTTCAGGGCCCGATGTAGAAACCGAGTCAAGATTAACAGACACGCCACAAGTATAGGCCCACAAGAGAGTGAGATACCGTTTCCCTTAGGCAACTGTCAGGTGTATGCCTACACCCCGTGCGTAAGACGTGGCCATTTTATAACACAATGATGTCAAGGATATCCGGGACATGGTCATTAACCCCTAAGGCTTTTATTTCAAACAATACAGATTAAACCGGGTTACCTCAATAATTTAACCTTCATTAAGATTAAATATTCAATACCCGACCAAGCGGTATCATTATACCGTATTCCAAGCCCGTATAGGGAAAATAAGTTAAGAGTATTTACCTGAGCTAGCTCCTGTCTTAAATAGCAAGAATCTAATAACTCAGCCGTAGTCACTTAAGTAAGCGTAGGTACAATTTACCGGAAAGCTCTAGTCTGGAATGATGGTATAAATAATTAATTAGAATGCTAACGGGTCTTTAATTAAGCCTAAGCTTAGACCGGTTAGTCTTAAGGGAATATACGGTTCTTACGCATGATTAAGCGAAGACCGTAATAGAATATGATTTAGACCTGACAAGTTTGGAGACTTGTATAATATGGGTAAACTAAACACATTCTGGATTTTGAGATAAAACCGATAAGGTTTGACCCGTTTCGGCTAATTTATGTAAACTTGTTACATAAACCGAACCGAACGCGTAATAAGCGTAACGGGTATTCATTAGAGCCATCTACAGGTTTCCTAAGTTAATTATGCCTCAAATATGTTGTGACATCAGTAAGATGTCTTCCATTATGCCCGAAACGAATTTAAACACAAACTATGCCCCGTAGGGGTAGTTTGGTCATTTTAAAGGTTGTAAAAGAGTTTAAATGTTTAACTGAGTTACAGGTCTGATGTAAACAGCAAACATACTCAGTTTGATGAGTTATAACAGTAGGCTAAAGCATATATGTGAAATTTATCATCTTTAACCAAACTATGCCCCGTAGGGGTATTTTGGTAATTTCACATAAGCCGAAAAGCTCAAAAACGAAGTCTGAGTTAATCAACCTTTGCTTACTGTTAAATTATCATAATTTGCCTCATATATCAGTAGGTATCAACCCGGGTACGTCCAATATGATTTTAGGACATACTATGCGTTAAAACGCTAATTATGGTGATTAAAGGCCATTTCCGGGTTCTATACTTAAATCTGATATTTTTATATTTCCAGAAGGCTTAAAATAATTTATTTAACATATGTGATCAGTAGCAAAAGGTTGGGAGTCGTTTAGATAAGTAAAACTCATTTTATGGCCCGTAAGGGCAAAACCGACAATTACCGGATTAAGCCTACGACTACTAGTTATGCTCGGCCTAAAATTAATTAAAAATCTTTAAAAATCCCAAAATAATATATAACATCAGTGGGTAAAATATTTGATATCAAAAAGTATGTTTAACTAGGCTATACGCTAATTACGCCATTTTGTTAACATAAAGCTTTAATTTAGCGACAATGAGCATAACTCTTAATCTACAAGTCCAACTGATGTCAAACTTTGCATACAAGTCTATATATCAGTAACTAAGGTTTCTACACTTTTACATTTTCATAAATCACGTTTTAAGGTTATAAGGGCATAATGGTCAACATATGAGCAATTAACGGAATCATGCTTATTAATCGGATAACTAATGAACCGAGGTGTATAATCACAGAGGGTTATACTTGCATGTAACCTGGTCCAAATGAAGCTCTAAGGTATTTCTAAAACATACCTAAACGGGTCAGAACTGAAGTCAAAGCAAAAGTCAAAGCTTTGCGACTTTCGGTTCCGAACCGGGTCTAAACAGGAAATAGTCGGGTTGAACATGTTTAGACATGTTCTTACACTAATTATTAAGTTATAACAATAATCAAACAGGTTATATATGATCTAGATAGCTAATTATGCCTAAATGACATTTTAAGCATTATGTTGACTTTTTAAGTAAAGGTTTGACCCGACATTTGCCCTGGTTAGGATGGTGATCAGGGGAAACCCTTTTGGGGTTTTATTACCCACATAAATACCATTCTAAAACTACTTTTGATTCGAGATAAGACTGAGTCATTAGTGACTAATCTCGAAGTCAAACCGTAATTACGACGGTTTGACTTTCAGCTAATTAACTAAGCTAAAAGCAATTAGGGAAAGATTAGAATACTTACTGAGGTCCTATGCACGAGATATGATCACTAGGAAGCACCTTTGAGCTCCAGAATCACTCCAACAATGCAGAGAATGTGTGTGAAAGAATGTTGCACAAGAAGGCCTTTTATACTTGTTCATACACCACAACAAGTTGACAACAAGGTCTATGATCCATCCACAACTGATTAACACTTGTTGCTACTGCTTAGGGATGTCTAGGGGTCTTTTATAACTGAATAAAACCGGTGCAAACGGTCACAATCGCGTACAACAGCCAACAGCCCGTTTTCTGGTCGCTGGCACTGCCTAGCGCACCGTTACGCTACACTGGTAGCGGTGCGCTAGCCCGCAATATGTGGCTTGTTGACTTTACATGGTAGCGCACCGTTACGCTACACATGTAGCGGTGCGCTAGCCCCTTCTGAGACAAGAATTGTTGTTGTTTGATGAAGTTTCGTAAAGGTAACCAATTATTCCGACTTTGGGACCTATATCAACACTTATGGACCTCCCAAAATGTCTTGTACAGTTACAAACCCCACCATAGTGGTTTGTTTGCTTCGATTCCAATACAAGACCCGAAAATAATGGTTTATCATTCAATTTACTTCTTTGGATCCAATCATGCTTTTCAAGATCTATTATTGTAAACCAAAGTTCTGAATTGAAGGTATAAAGACGTGTATAACATTTAATCGGGTCTTGGGATTTATAATTGAGGTCGTTCAGAGGTAACAATTTAACATGACGCCATTTTAAATCCTGCCGAAACATCTTTATTGAATCCGGGTTTTCACGCGTTTTGTCTTACATGACACGTGTCGTGTTATTATTGAACCCGAAATTTTCGAGGTGTTACATCCTCACCCCCTTAAAATAAATCTCGACCCGAGATTTACTGAAACAAGTAAGGGTACTTTTCTTTCATCGTGGATTCTACCTCCTACGTGAATTCGGGACCTCTACGGGCATCCCATTTGACCTTTACAAAAGGTATATGCTTTCTTCGAAGCTTCTTTACCTGTCGATCCTCAATCGACAAAGGTTTTTCAACAAATCTTAAGCTCTCATCTATATGCACATCTGTATGTGGTATTACCAGTGATTCATCAGCGAAGCACTTCTTCAGATTGCAGGTGTGGAACACATTGTGAATTCCACTGAGCTCTTCCGGTAAGTTTAACTTATAGGCAACTGACCCGACACGTTCGATAACCTCGAAAGGTCCTATGTATCTCGGGCTTAGCTTGCCTTTCTTACCAAACCGCGTCACTCCTTTCCAGGGTGACACTTTAGGACTTTGTCACCTACTTCGAAGTAAAAATCCTTACGCTTAGGATCAGCGTAACTCTTCTGCCTATCCCGGGCAGCTTTGAGACGGTCGCGAATCTGGACAATCTTGTCCGTTGTTTCGAACACTATCTCTGGTCCTGATAACTGGACATCTCCAACTTCCGCCTAACAATTAGGCGATCTACACTTTCTACCGTATAACGCCTCAAAAGGCGCAGCCTAAATGCTGGTATGGTAGCTACTGTTGTAGGAGAATTCGATTAACGGTAGGTTCTTATCCTAACTACCACCCAAATCGATCGCACATGCAAGTAGCATGTCTTCTAACGTTTGAATAGTACGCTCACTCTGACCGTCAGTCTGAGGATGGTAGGCCGTACAAAAATTTAAACGTGTGCCCAAAGATTGTTGGAAATTCTTCCTAAATGTGACGTGTATCTAGTATCTCGGTCAGAGATAATAGACACAGGTATGCCATGTAAGGCTACAATCTTATCAACGTATAACTGGGTTAACACATCGGAGCTGTAAGTCTCCTTGATGGGTAAGGAATGAGCTGACTTAGTCAGTCCATCAACTATAACCCATATTGTATCATTTCCTTTCCTCGTCTTGGGTAACTTGGTAATAAAACCCATAGTTACCATTTCCCACTTCCACGTAGGAAGTTCAGGCTGTTGTAGCCAACCTAATGGTTTCTGATGCTCGGCTTTGACTTGCGCACTTGTCAAGCATTTAGCTACATAGGTGGCCACAGTCTTCTTCAAGCCTATCCACCAATAGTTTGCCCTTAGATCCTGGGTAGCTGATGGCAATTCTTAATCGTTGTCTAATTAGGGTTGCGGCATGTATGCATAAGCAATATGAACCGTCTTTCTTATTTAATAACATAAAACCCTCAGAATATTGAGTCAGGCTTTATGTGCCTATGTTTTAAAACCTACTTACTCAAGGTTTCGATTATTCCATAATCAATATGGAGTTTTCACAATACTCCAGCCCACAGCGGGATACAATCTTAATTCTACCTGCCTTCCCGGAGGTAAGCAGGGAAAACTTATGAGAAGATAATCAAGATTGCAAGGAGGCTACAGAGATTTTCCATATCTCAGGCTCCAGTTCATCCACCATTACTTGTGTCAAATAAGTGACACCTTTATGTTATAAGTCCACGAATTCCTTAGTCGGGACATTTACAAAAAAAAAATTTCCATTTTTGGATATCTTCTTTGAATACTACTAGTCGACTTTAGTACAATATGACCATTGGGATATCTCAGGGGTTCCATGTATTAAACCTCCATGCTGATCAGACATGGAAATAATCTATGGGACACACTAGGATACGCCAATCCTCATATGACACTTTAATCAAACATAGTTTGGCATTCGCAGGCGATAGAAAACGATGAGAAAAATAATTAAAATAACATATGTTGTCGTACTCTATGCGAAGAAAGAGTACTCTTAGATTTTTCGGAAGAATTCCTTGCCGATATTAGAAGAATTGGTTACTATGGTTTCCTTGGTAAGTTATACCTTGTGGATGATAATAAAAATTTTTGCTAAGTTTATGGTTCATGAAGATTTATTATTGCCTGTATTAAAAACAGGACACTTAGCAGAAATTATTATTGATAAATGATAAGGAAGTTTATTGTACAAGTGCTTATAATTAATTAGAATGGAGATTTTCACAAACTAGGCACCTAGCCCAGTTGGCTAGGCGCGCGAAAGGGTGCGGCCGGCCTAGACCCAGGTTCGATTCCGGGGACGGCCAGTTCCACCATTTTTTTTGTGTTTAATATTAATTAATCGCACTGATACGGGTAATTATGAGAGTTGTCTCACAAGGAGTCTTGATAATTAATTGCTTCTTATTACCCCCAATATGGGCTTGATTTTTCGAGGCAACCAATCTATTTTTATCACTATATTTAGTCCTTATGTTTTAACGGAACTAGGACATCGGAAAAATCTCCTAATGGATATTAAAACATCCATCTTATACTGCTGGAGCAGTCTCTTAGGTATACAGGTTTATTCACTGAACTTTCGTTGCTTTTTATTAAGCCTGTATTTGCTCTCCTTCTCCGATTTCTAGGAGTTATCCTCTTTCTTTGGTTCACCCTTCATATTTGAAGTGTGAACATAGCTCTCCTCATGAGTAATTTAAACATGGTTTCGAATGAGATTTAGGGCGAGAAGCATTTGGCCCCTTGGATTGTCTCATGACCTTTTCCCATGATCTCTCCAACTGCTGCGTCAATCACAGCTTGGAGATTAACTCCATCAATATTGAGGTTTACGTTTGCAGTTTTATTAACTTTCGTCGCATTAATAGTATTGCGACTCTCGTCTTCCTCCTCCGAGTTTTCGATACTCGTAACTTGGTACTAATCACCAAGATTTAATAATTATTAGTCATCATCCTGATGACCTGACTTAGATTAGCCACGACATTCATAATCCGTATGGGCTATTCCGTTCCGAACATTCATAGTGAATGTTATTTGAACGTATTTCCATTATATTTAGCCTAGGTCACAACGGGACCATCAACGGCATGCAAAGTTTGGAGCGAGTCCAATACCTGCTTGACAGGGGACCATAATGTCACAATTGTCTTTGTCACTAGGACGATTACAAATAGCTCAAAGGCTAGTCCTTACAAGACTTTTATTATATATATATACATATATGGCATAGGAGCCTGTCTCGAGGGACGTAAAAATATGGCATAAAGCACAGTCATGAAGGACATAAGTAATCATATGGCGCGAAGGCCTTGTCGTGATGACATTTAGATATGGCACAAACGGCCTTGTTATAAGGACATTCATCAAATCTGGTACAAAGATATGTCACCAGGAATGTTAACATTTAATATGTTAACTTGTCACGAATGACCCATTATAGCACATTGGCTTGTCATGAATGACTTTAAGACACAACTTGATGGTCTATTATCAAGGACCTGAATTTATAAGCCGCAATCTTATTAGATTAGGGCTTCAAGGTTTGAACGTGGTTCTTCACCTTTGGACAGGGAATCGTAAAGATCACAATGTCTTTGTTACACATGGACAGTATAATTTGGCCCATCGGCGAAAACATCACTCATGGATGTTTATAATTGGTTCATCCTATTAGGTGCTATAAGTCATGATTGCATTAATCATATTGACTATTTGGCTTGAGCATAGCTCACCACCTTAGACAAGGAATCATAATGATAGCAATGTCAATGTCTCAAATGGACAATATATTATAGCCCGTAGGCAAGACATCACTAAAGGATGTTAAGTAATATGATCATCGTATTAGATGATATTAGTCATGATCGCATTGACCACATAGACTATTATGTTTGGACATAGTCCAATATTTTAGACAGGAGGTCAAAGACCACCACTGTCGTTGTCTTATCGGACAACAAGTTTAGTCCGTAGGTGCTTCATCACTAACGGATGTTTATAATATGATCATCTTATAGGATGATATAAGCCATGATTCCTAGATCACTAGGCTAGATTTGAGAATTGGAAGAATCCAATATAAGGATGACTGTTGTGATTTTCTCGAATCACCTTTGTCAAGAGTGCTAACACATACCTAGGTGTTAACAAGGATCTGAATCCCTTGAGTAGGTTTCACCATCTTGGCCGCGTAGGCTAGGTTTCACCTTTAAGATTCCCTTCAATTTCATACTGACAGAGAAGGAAGGATATTTATTTTTTATTCAGGATTTTTATCATAAATCCTTATTCATAAATAATAGCACCAATGGCTTAGTCGCGTAGACAAGTTAAATTTATAAGCCATGATTTCAGAGAATCGTGGCCTTAAGGTTTGAATCAAAGTTCATTACCTTTTCTTGACAGGGAGCTGTAGGCTACCACTGTTTTTAGTCTCAGAGGACATTAACTATAGCCCGTAGGCACTTCCCTTATAAGAGATGTTTATTACTGGATTACCCCCTTAGGGAAATTCATTAACCATGGTAAACAGAGACCATATATGGTTAATTTATTAATCATATTTATTTAGGATTTCGATTATAATTCATCCTAATTATAAAACATTAACAGTTTTATTAGTGGCACCCAATGGCCTAGTCACATGGACATTTATAAATTATAAGCTTATGATTTCAGAAAATCAAAGCAATAATAACAGTTTTATTTTATAGCACAAAAGGCCTAGTCACAAGGACAAGTTTTTAAATTATAAGCCATGATTTCAGAGAATCAAGGCCTTTAAGTATATTAGCACCACTGGCTTAGTCACAGGACATATATAATTTTATAAGCTATGATTTCAGAGAATCAAAGCCTGAAGGTATTCTGGCACAATAGGCCTAGTCACGTAGACAATTATAAATTATATGCTAGGATTTCAGAGAATCAAAGCATTTGAGGTTTGAACCTAGTTCATTACCTTTATCTGACAGGGAGTCATAACTACCACTGTATTTTGGCTCATGTAGAAATGAGCAAGGCCCTTAGGCACTATATTACCACGTATGGTTTAAAATATGATCATCTTAATTAATGATGTAAACCCAGGATTCAGAGATCATTAAACTGGGTTAGGAATCTTTTAAAGAATCCTTTATAAAAATGACGTGTGTGATTTTAATTGAATCACATCTGCCAGGAGTGTTAACATGTTTTAAGATGTTAACAGGGAATTGAATCTTTTTAACCAGGTCTTACCATCTTGGCCCGGTCTTATAATTGACCCAAGGCTAGGTTTCCCATTTAAGATTCTTAATTTATAATTAACGCAGAACAATTTTAAATTGAGGTGTAAATATGGATCTGAATCTAAATTGCGGAACTGCCATCTTGGCCGGTCTTAATATGACTCGAAGCTAGGTCTTGCCCTTTTAGATTTTGCCATTTTATTATAATGGTAGATCTCGCAAAAAGGAAATATTATTTTTCCATTTATTTAATATTTATTATTTAGAATGAAAGTTTAAACTTAATCATTCCTTTATATAAAAATAAAAGTATAAAGTTGCCCTAAGCGGGACTTAAAAGGAATAATGTTGTCCTCGAAGGGACTGAATGATAAATATGTCCTTATAAGGACTATATACGGAAACGTTCTTCAGCAAAAGGAGTTTCTTCTTCATTCAATTCCTGAATGCTTTCTCCGTGGGTTGAACGTCTCATCCTGGTCGCGGTACGAAGCTCAGCATTTCAAGGCTCCAGACGTGGAGAATTTTTATTACAGCTTCTTCGCTTGGCGACGTATCCAATAAAATTTTGGAAGCAAAATTTCCATATTAGGAATTGAGAATAATCCTATGTTAAGTCTAGACTCAGAAGTTTAGATATGTGCAATTGTGTAACTGAGATTAAACACAAAAGGCTAGTGTTTAATTCACTCAGTGTTGGCTCTGATACCAACCTGTCACACCCCGATTTTCCACGTGTCACCGGTGGGCCCGGTGGGGAGTATCGTGACGTGGTTGGCAACATAATAGTCAAACAACACAATATATATAAATGCACAGCGGAAGCAAAAGATAATTATTATTACATTCCGAATGTAAGTAATCTCAAAGTATTACAACGGAAGGTAAGGGATCCACAGGCGGATCTTAAAACATATCATTTGTTCAACAGACTTTAGACGCCTAGAACTTTCAAGATTTCCTTAATAGCGCCCTGAGCTTCCAGCCAATTATGTTCAGTACCTGTCACTTAACCCTTTTGGAAAATACGTCAGTTTTCACTGGTAAATACACTCAACCGACTCATTTTGGAAAATGATTGAAAATTTGTTTGGATGCACATGGCACAAAATATATTGACACTTTGATTAAAATGCACAGAGGCAAAATTAATCTTTTTATACTTGGAACAATTATAGTTATAACCTTGTATACAGATTTACATGTTCGTTGTACGTTCAGGGCCCGATGTAGAAACCGAGTCAAGATTAACAGACACGCCACAAGTATAGGCCCACAAGAGAGTGAGATACCGTTTCCCTTAGGCAACTGTCAGGTGTATGCCTACACCCCGTGCGTAAGACGTGGCCA
Organism: Helianthus tuberosus; assembly: GCA_030545235.1. Lineage (NCBI taxonomy): Eukaryota > Viridiplantae > Streptophyta > Magnoliopsida > Asterales > Asteraceae > Helianthus > Helianthus tuberosus. The sequence continues at coordinate 6,367 of JARYGA010058616.1, read as the reverse complement.
TTTTATAACACAATGATGTCAAGGATATCCGGGACATGGTCATTAACCCCTAAGGCTTTTATTTCAAACAATACAGATTAAACCGGGTTACCTCAATAATTTAACCTTCATTAAGATTAAATATTCAATACCCGACCAAGCGGTATCATTATACCGTATTCCAAGCCCGTATAGGGAAAATAAGTTAAGAGTATTTACCTGAGCTAGCTCCTGTCTTAAATAGCAAGAATCTAATAACTCAGCCGTAGTCACTTAAGTAAGCGTAGGTACAATTTACCGGAAAGCTCTAGTCTGGAATGATGGTATAAATAATTAATTAGAATGCTAACGGGTCTTTAATTAAGCCTAAGCTTAGACCGGTTAGTCTTAAGGGAATATACGGTTCTTACGCATGATTAAGCGAAGACCGTAATAGAATATGATTTAGACCTGACAAGTTTGGAGACTTGTATAATATGGGTAAACTAAACACATTCTGGATTTTGAGATAAAACCGATAAGGTTTGACCCGTTTCGGCTAATTTATGTAAACTTGTTACATAAACCGAACCGAACGCGTAATAAGCGTAACGGGTATTCATTAGAGCCATCTACAGGTTTCCTAAGTTAATTATGCCTCAAATATGTTGTGACATCAGTAAGATGTCTTCCATTATGCCCGAAACGAATTTAAACACAAACTATGCCCCGTAGGGGTAGTTTGGTCATTTTAAAGGTTGTAAAAGAGTTTAAATGTTTAACTGAGTTACAGGTCTGATGTAAACAGCAAACATACTCAGTTTGATGAGTTATAACAGTAGGCTAAAGCATATATGTGAAATTTATCATCTTTAACCAAACTATGCCCCGTAGGGGTATTTTGGTAATTTCACATAAGCCGAAAAGCTCAAAAACGAAGTCTGAGTTAATCAACCTTTGCTTACTGTTAAATTATCATAATTTGCCTCATATATCAGTAGGTATCAACCCGGGTACGTCCAATATGATTTTAGGACATACTATGCGTTAAAACGCTAATTATGGTGATTAAAGGCCATTTCCGGGTTCTATACTTAAATCTGATATTTTTATATTTCCAGAAGGCTTAAAATAATTTATTTAACATATGTGATCAGTAGCAAAAGGTTGGGAGTCGTTTAGATAAGTAAAACTCATTTTATGGCCCGTAAGGGCAAAACCGACAATTACCGGATTAAGCCTACGACTACTAGTTATGCTCGGCCTAAAATTAATTAAAAATCTTTAAAAATCCCAAAATAATATATAACATCAGTGGGTAAAATATTTGATATCAAAAAGTATGTTTAACTAGGCTATACGCTAATTACGCCATTTTGTTAACATAAAGCTTTAATTTAGCGACAATGAGCATAACTCTTAATCTACAAGTCCAACTGATGTCAAACTTTGCATACAAGTCTATATATCAGTAACTAAGGTTTCTACACTTTTACATTTTCATAAATCACGTTTTAAGGTTATAAGGGCATAATGGTCAACATATGAGCAATTAACGGAATCATGCTTATTAATCGGATAACTAATGAACCGAGGTGTATAATCACAGAGGGTTATACTTGCATGTAACCTGGTCCAAATGAAGCTCTAAGGTATTTCTAAAACATACCTAAACGGGTCAGAACTGAAGTCAAAGCAAAAGTCAAAGCTTTGCGACTTTCGGTTCCGAACCGGGTCTAAACAGGAAATAGTCGGGTTGAACATGTTTAGACATGTTCTTACACTAATTATTAAGTTATAACAATAATCAAACAGGTTATATATGATCTAGATAGCTAATTATGCCTAAATGACATTTTAAGCATTATGTTGACTTTTTAAGTAAAGGTTTGACCCGACATTTGCCCTGGTTAGGATGGTGATCAGGGGAAACCCTTTTGGGGTTTTATTACCCACATAAATACCATTCTAAAACTACTTTTGATTCGAGATAAGACTGAGTCATTAGTGACTAATCTCGAAGTCAAACCGTAATTACGACGGTTTGACTTTCAGCTAATTAACTAAGCTAAAAGCAATTAGGGAAAGATTAGAATACTTACTGAGGTCCTATGCACGAGATATGATCACTAGGAAGCACCTTTGAGCTCCAGAATCACTCCAACAATGCAGAGAATGTGTGTGAAAGAATGTTGCACAAGAAGGCCTTTTATACTTGTTCATACACCACAACAAGTTGACAACAAGGTCTATGATCCATCCACAACTGATTAACACTTGTTGCTACTGCTTAGGGATGTCTAGGGGTCTTTTATAACTGAATAAAACCGGTGCAAACGGTCACAATCGCGTACAACAGCCAACAGCCCGTTTTCTGGTCGCTGGCACTGCCTAGCGCACCGTTACGCTACACTGGTAGCGGTGCGCTAGCCCGCAATATGTGGCTTGTTGACTTTACATGGTAGCGCACCGTTACGCTACACATGTAGCGGTGCGCTAGCCCCTTCTGAGACAAGAATTGTTGTTGTTTGATGAAGTTTCGTAAAGGTAACCAATTATTCCGACTTTGGGACCTATATCAACACTTATGGACCTCCCAAAATGTCTTGTACAGTTACAAACCCCACCATAGTGGTTTGTTTGCTTCGATTCCAATACAAGACCCGAAAATAATGGTTTATCATTCAATTTACTTCTTTGGATCCAATCATGCTTTTCAAGATCTATTATTGTAAACCAAAGTTCTGAATTGAAGGTATAAAGACGTGTATAACATTTAATCGGGTCTTGGGATTTATAATTGAGGTCGTTCAGAGGTAACAATTTAACATGACGCCATTTTAAATCCTGCCGAAACATCTTTATTGAATCCGGGTTTTCACGCGTTTTGTCTTACATGACACGTGTCGTGTTATTATTGAACCCGAAATTTTCGAGGTGTTACATCCTCACCCCCTTAAAATAAATCTCGACCCGAGATTTACTGAAACAAGTAAGGGTACTTTTCTTTCATCGTGGATTCTACCTCCTACGTGAATTCGGGACCTCTACGGGCATCCCATTTGACCTTTACAAAAGGTATATGCTTTCTTCGAAGCTTCTTTACCTGTCGATCCTCAATCGACAAAGGTTTTTCAACAAATCTTAAGCTCTCATCTATATGCACATCTGTATGTGGTATTACCAGTGATTCATCAGCGAAGCACTTCTTCAGATTGCAGGTGTGGAACACATTGTGAATTCCACTGAGCTCTTCCGGTAAGTTTAACTTATAGGCAACTGACCCGACACGTTCGATAACCTCGAAAGGTCCTATGTATCTCGGGCTTAGCTTGCCTTTCTTACCAAACCGCGTCACTCCTTTCCAGGGTGACACTTTAGGACTTTGTCACCTACTTCGAAGTAAAAATCCTTACGCTTAGGATCAGCGTAACTCTTCTGCCTATCCCGGGCAGCTTTGAGACGGTCGCGAATCTGGACAATCTTGTCCGTTGTTTCGAACACTATCTCTGGTCCTGATAACTGGACATCTCCAACTTCCGCCTAACAATTAGGCGATCTACACTTTCTACCGTATAACGCCTCAAAAGGCGCAGCCTAAATGCTGGTATGGTAGCTACTGTTGTAGGAGAATTCGATTAACGGTAGGTTCTTATCCTAACTACCACCCAAATCGATCGCACATGCAAGTAGCATGTCTTCTAACGTTTGAATAGTACGCTCACTCTGACCGTCAGTCTGAGGATGGTAGGCCGTACAAAAATTTAAACGTGTGCCCAAAGATTGTTGGAAATTCTTCCTAAATGTGACGTGTATCTAGTATCTCGGTCAGAGATAATAGACACAGGTATGCCATGTAAGGCTACAATCTTATCAACGTATAACTGGGTTAACACATCGGAGCTGTAAGTCTCCTTGATGGGTAAGGAATGAGCTGACTTAGTCAGTCCATCAACTATAACCCATATTGTATCATTTCCTTTCCTCGTCTTGGGTAACTTGGTAATAAAACCCATAGTTACCATTTCCCACTTCCACGTAGGAAGTTCAGGCTGTTGTAGCCAACCTAATGGTTTCTGATGCTCGGCTTTGACTTGCGCACTTGTCAAGCATTTAGCTACATAGGTGGCCACAGTCTTCTTCAAGCCTATCCACCAATAGTTTGCCCTTAGATCCTGGGTAGCTGATGGCAATTCTTAATCGTTGTCTAATTAGGGTTGCGGCATGTATGCATAAGCAATATGAACCGTCTTTCTTATTTAATAACATAAAACCCTCAGAATATTGAGTCAGGCTTTATGTGCCTATGTTTTAAAACCTACTTACTCAAGGTTTCGATTATTCCATAATCAATATGGAGTTTTCACAATACTCCAGCCCACAGCGGGATACAATCTTAATTCTACCTGCCTCATATGACACTTTAATCAAACATAGTTTGGCATTCGCAGGCGATAGAAAACGATGAGAAAAATAATTAAAATAACATATGTTGTCGTACTCTATGCGAAGAAAGAGTACTCTTAGATTTTTCACTATGAATAATTTAGTTACGGAATGTTATGGAATTGTTACGGGATGTTGTGGAAGGGTGTGGGATGAATCGGGTCAGTTTGGGATAGAACGGGTCGAAAAATGGCTGCAAAAACATGAAAATCAGCCATAGTATGCTGGGCGTCACCGTAAGCTACGGTGGCTACCGTAGCTTACTGTAGACCCTGAGATAAATTGGCCACCGTAAGACAGTAGCTCAGGGGCGTAAGGAAAAGACGCCACCGTAAGCTAAGGCTGGCAAATCGTGTCTTAACAGGTTTAACAGGTTTCTGACGGCGCGCACAACATAAGTTTCAAACATGATTACGACTAGTTTAACTACTTTCTACCTCATGTTTATAAAACAGTTTTATGTTTTATGTACAAAGATGAATAAATGATAGATCCTAACATTGTAATTTTAATTATTTTAAAAATTAAAAAAGTCAAAGGGTGTATTTTCAGTCAAACAGGTCTAATCTTGTCTTAACAGGTACCCAATTGCCAGCCCTACGGCGTAAGCTACGGTGGCTACCGTAGCTTACGGTGGGGACCATTTTCAGCCAAATTCAAATATGTTGTTTTGTTTGATATTTTTATCACACAGGAAGTATTAAAAACGTTATATTAAGACTCTAAAGGATAAGAAAAGTGACACCAAGATATACGGAAGAAAGAATGCCATGATGATTGGTTGTCGGAAACGTTAAGTTTTCAAAGGAAGTTTAAGTATGAATTAGTCGTGCGTAATTTCTTTTACATATTAAAAAGAATGAGAGTTATGTATTACTAGCATGATTACATGATAGAAAGGATGAATGAATGTTTAAAATAAAGAATGATGTTTATGTGTAGATGGCGGATACGAATGATGACGAAGCGGCACAACAAGAACAACTGAAAACTATGATCTCGGAAGAGGTTGGAAAGGCAATCCAGGAAAATATTCCTCGATTAGCCCAAGAAGTGGAGAGTCATGTGTTAGAAGTGGTAGAAACGATGATGGAAAGTAAGATGGACGAGTTAAAAGGGATGATTGGTGAAATACAAGGAAAGAAGGGGACTCGCAAATGCACATACAAGGAATTTATGGCGTGCAATCCTTTACCCTATAAAGGAGAGATTGACCCTATAGCATGTCAAAGGTGGATCGCAAGTATGGAGGCGGTGTTTGTAAGGAGCCACTGTGAAAAGGAAGATATAACAACCCTCCTAAAATAATCCGACACCCTAAAAATATTTCGAGTGCCCCCATTATGTCCTAAAATACACCCCGTATATGAAAACAGGCCCCGAATACCTTTATTTTATTAAATTAAATTAAAAATCAAATTTTTAAAGGCTGTGGCGGGCCGCGAAGACCCAGCCTTGGTCTTACGCGGGCCGCGAGCGCCTGGACAAATGGCGACACCCGGAGCCGCCACGTGGCAGCCATGTGTCGAAGCTAGAGAGGTGACCCGACAAGGCTAGGCCTACCCAGCCTATATCGCGGGCCGCGAAGGCCCTGGCCGAAGTTTACGCGGGGCGCGACGAAAACAAAATCAGGCCCTATAAATAGAGGCCATCGGCTTCAGTCCCAACTCACTCACACATTTTCTTTCTCTCTCGAATTTCATAAGTGTAGAAGTAATTTTCGGGTATAATACCCCACCCCCACTAATTAGCGAAGCCCTGCCTCGTTGTAAGTATCATAACCCCGGTTACGTATTAGATACGCTGCCCGATTGATCCAGGGTTCCGTAACGGCTGTCGTGGTTCTGCCCAACGTAGTCGTTGGAATGCCGTCTCGGGGAGGGTATTACTAATGTAAATATTGGGTTATTATACTAACACTTGTGCATTTATGTAATTTTTAGATAATCACCAGGAAATCCTT